>SNQJ01S0037197.1:47839-60388 GCA_010110895.2 Picea sitchensis
TGTCATTAGGTGTTTACAAAAATACATATACATCGCCCATAGGTCAGTGAGTCCCCCCATCCCTATATGTACAAAAATGGGTATCAACTACCCTATACAAAATTAGCTCCCAAGCCTATTTATACAAAACCCGACCCTCATGGTGCCCCTAGAGCTCCCCCCCCAGGTCCTTTGTCAGCTGGAGGTTTCCCACTAGCTAGGGGCCCTCTAGGTCTAAGGGGCAACCGACCAGTCATTGCTACCCCCACTATTGTTGCCCGACGGATCATATTCTTCCACTTCATCGCTACGCCCATGCAATTCTCTAATACCTCCTCATCCTAGATGTGGGCCCACATAGCCTCAGGTACGCCTTGCAACACTCACTTGAAGCATTGGCACAGGTCCTCTACCATCACTCTGGTCTCTTCCTGCATCTCATGTGCTGGTCCAGTACCAACATCATCTCGTCTCTGCCTCTGTCCTTCCCTCAGCTCTATAGGCGGTGGTTGCATTGATCCTCCATGAGTCGGCTCCCCGACCATATCTACCTCTTGGCCTCGGGGCTCCACATTTGCAAAAAAACACCAAAGATAGTATCAACATCCATATATACATATATAATCAAATGATAGCTATCAAAATCATAAAAACATAATCCGCAAACATACCTCTATGATCCCAACCCTCCCCAAGAGGCAACATCATATCAGGGTCATGTTGGTAGTCCATACCAGCGTATGGATACCTCAGTATCACCTATGGAATCTATCGCCACATGCGCGCCACCATGGTCGTGAAGTAATGGCCACCCTCTCCACCCCCATGATGGGCCAACACATGGGCCCACCGCATTAGACGTGACTTTCGTGGCCCTGTGGGCTCGAGAAAATCCTAGGGTGCAATAGAGGAACCCTCTCTCGAAACTAGGCCACCAGAATGGACCCAAAGGAAAAGTCACCAGAGTCAGATATCTGACACCGATTAAGTTTCCCCATCATCCCGATGTGCAACATCAACCCCCAGGCAAAAAGGTCCCCATCAAGGACCCTCGCCACGATCCTCAGTTGACCTCCAGTGATCTGCTGAGTCCCCAAGGATCTGTAGATCCTCACCACCATAGAGGTGATGAACTCATTGAGGAGGTACTCAATTTCCTCGATCCAAATGACTAAACCCGACCTCGAGTTCAGCCCCGTAGAGTGGCGAGCCACCAAGTCACCCACTTGCTTGTCTCCCGACAACTGTAGGTCCATCAGAAGGGACATCCCATAGAATGGGAGCCCCGTCAAAAAGTATACATGCTCAACAGCAAAGAATGTCAGTTGTTGTCCTCTCACTATGAAGCACTGTAGATCAGTGCTCCACATAGCAATTAGATATTGAAGCAGGAAATCCTACGACCGTATCAACTGAAAGTCAAATAACTTGAGCAACCTGTAGGCTGCCAAGTGCCTCTGCACACCCGAATGCTCTCTCACCGCCTCTCATAGAGGTTCCCATTCCTTCTCTCTCCAGTGCATTGACATCATAGTATATGGAGTATGTTGATCACCTGCATCCACACAAACACACTTTCTCAACCTCATCATCCATAAAAAGCATCACAAAATTCAAAATTTCAAACTAGTTAACCTTTCCTCTAGTGCGTGGATTTCACCCAGAAAGGTGCACACATGTGCGTGCCTGTTCTTTTCATAGTTGTGCATTCATGCAAAAGGATCGCCCATACAGTCACACATCACATGCAAAACTTTCACCCATACAGTCGTGCATCACATGCACAACTGTCACCCATATAGGTCTTCACATATGCGCACTTGTTCTCTGCACAATTGCACATTGTGCGCAACTTTAAATCACACAGGAACACATCCCATGCATTCCTATTTTTCCCTTTCCCATGCCCACATGTGCAGCTGTGACCAACACAACCACACACTATGCAATGGAAAAGGGATTATACCCATGCACATGTGCATGGGTATTTCTCCTTTCCCCGCACACTGGTGGGCCTCTACCCAAACAATCCACTGTACAACCCTCCGTACAATCCCTACCTACATTCTACAAATTTCACATGATGTAGGAGGATAAGACCACTAACATGTCTCTCGCCACTCCCAGATCAGTCACCTATCACTCCCATAATCTCCAAATATCCTCAGAGTACTCTTGTCAATTCAACTACATCGGAAGGTACAAATGAGGTGGCATTGTGGGCCCACCAACCATATATAGTCCCTTTTTCCAAACTTCCACACTCTGTTATAGGAGCCCAGAGCCTCCTTTTTTCGATCTATTGTCAACCACGAGATCCTGGTCCCACCATCTACATAGTCACATTCCCCGGGCCATCATCTGTACTTGGCCCCGGAGGAGAATTTTTCTCACACCACGTTTAGGTACACATACTCATGTTCAATTTTATCAGATAACTGTTATTTGTTCTTTATCATTAGATATTGTTCACATCAGGTATTTGGTTTTCATTTGTGCAGGTAATTGTTCATCAAAGAGACTCTGCCCCTTCAGGTATATGTTTGACACTGGCATGTAGTTATTCCCTATGTAAATCAATTGCATCTCCCAGTCATACCCTCTGATATTTACCTTTAGGTTCCTTACATTTGGATCTGCAGTACTTTCACCTATGTTGCATTACGGTACTGTCACCCGATAGCACTCTTCCCCACATGATTTGTCCCATTCATAGTTCCCCTTGGCCACTTGACACTCATGATGATTCTACCCCCTAGGGATGGGAGTCCTGATAGTCTTATGCACTTCCAAGAATGAACCCCATACTTCTTCTCATCATATTGCTATATTTCCCAATGGACTCCCAGGTCATATCATCTTGGTTCTATTTGACTGCACCCCTATAGTATCATTATCCCTCCATATCATCCACCATCAGTTTCCCCATATTTAKATTGTTCTCCATTCATTTACCTCATACAGAAACCCACCCATGGGGCCTCCACCAGTTATATTTCGCAGCTTGCACCCTAATAGTCCAAGCCATCTTTCACTGGGGCACCCATTTCTGTATCTGTATACTCAACCCAAATCATTCTTTATTTATTTGGTAATTGTAAAAAGCCTTTGTTTCCAACATTTACTTAGATTTTTCATCGTCATCCTTGATGATCTCTTTTTTCCCTGGCAAAGAAACCCATGTTGCCCTTGGTTGGGGCATCCACTTTCTTTTTATACCGACATTGTTCACAAACCCCGAGTATCCCAAGTCCATTTACCCATGATATCTTCATTTGTCCACTTTGTTAGACTATGGCACATTTTAACCCCATATCTAGTCGTCCCCTTGACACTAGATACAGTTTTACGGTTGCTGCCAAACATCCTTCAAAATTCCCCAACCAAGGACAGTCTTAAGTCTCACCGCATATTGAATTCATCCATGTTACCTGTCCGCACCTGATATCATCTCTATGGATTTCACAAATCCCTTTGCTTCTTGGAGTCACGTCTCCCTTTCTGTCAACATCAACATAGTTTTTAGAAGGGAGACAATATCTTGACTCTCATTACCTTTACAATGAAGAGTCTTGGACATCAAAGAGAGAATACCCATTTCTCTTTGATTCCATTGACCCCCATAACATTCAACGTTAGCAAACTCTGATGTTACGGTGGGTCTTATTACGCAACTAATGCAGTTGTTTCATACCAACCGAAGACCTATGAATTCTTTAGGCCATCAATGCCTATGAGTCATCGACACTTCTTACAATCCTCCTTGCCTCACTTTAGAGTACATTCACCATTGATAACTGTCATCTACCTTTATCAACCATCCCTGAGGGCACTGCAGTTATCTACATCACCATACATCATTAGTTACAGTCTCACATTTTGGTTATATGACATGAGCATGGGGCATGCTCACCTCCTTTGTACACATATTATCTTTTTTATCGCTAGAGAAAGGTTTGGGTCCCACAATTTTCCCTCTCCCTTCGGTGGATCGCTCTTGCAGTTATTCTCTTCACTCTTGATTACAATGGCATGCTCAACAAAATAAACATTGATGCATTTCAGCTATATGTATGCTCCTAACCTCATACATCAAGCGACATTTGTTATCACTGAAAAATTGTCCGCAAAATTGCACACAAATGGTTAAAGAAACACAACAATTCCAACAACAATAAGTCCACCTACAAAACTGAAATGCATTCAAAAGGGAAAAAACTATAAAATTGGGTAAACAATTGACATGCGTAGACTCACCAAAGGAAATGTGCACATGGTGTGTAGTGTGCGCGAGCTAACAAAACACTTAGAGCGCACAATGCACCAAGTGCACGAATGTGTATGAAAAAATCCATGCACTTCTATGAATGATGCATTTATGAATCTTGTCATCCCCTCAACGACTTATGGACCAACCCCCAACACGATTTGACATTCATATCTGAGCGAACTCTGAATGGGGGACTGGTCAAGGACTAGAGGTTGCCCGAAAAGGCCCTTTCTTCACACTACAAACTAATTACTTTTTTCCATGAATGAATGCTATAACTAAGAGCCATGGGTGCACTAAGAAACAAATATATTCATTGTATTGTTATGATGCAACAATTCTCCCTTGAGAATCCTCTTTTCTCTTTGGAGCCTTCAAGCATCATTGCAATAGATCATTCCACTCACTTCTTGAGGGAGTAGGCATTGTTGTTCTTCACCATTTGATATTTCTTCCATTGTATGAAGAGCTCTCCATTAGGGAACTCAATAGTCCTCCAAAGGAGGAAGAGGGGACTCATAACTCCCTATTTTTCTCTATGGTTTTTTTCCTACTAATCTATTGATCCATTTGTAGCATTATGTTGGTCATTGGTTGATTTTTGTGGTTCTAAGTTTCTCATGCTTTCTAACTTTTATTTCTTAGTTGTTTTAGTTTATTTCTTTGTTTATAATTTTTTTTGGATTGTTTAACCCACTCACAAACTTATGTCTTGTCTAGCAGGCTCATCTAGACATGCAAGTGTTGTTTTTTTTCTCACCCAAGTGACAAAACCAACACAACATCAGGTTATTGACATTCTCTGACTATGCGTTGATCCGATCGTAGGAGGTGCTACTGGATTTCGTTGTACAAATGTGGTCACCTGATCGACAGGTATTTGTGGTGTGGGGACGTGAGATCCACATCTTAGTGGAGATTGACATTTACTTCCTGACCAGACTCCCTTTTCAAGGAGCAGAGTTAGTAGTGAAACCTAGGATCCCTGCGGGGGTGAGTGTGGGAAACTGGAAAACCTCTACTGCTTAGGGACAAAGATGATGAGTAGCAGCTCATTCAGTATAGCCGCTATTGTTCCCTGGATATTGAGGTTTTCTATGCCAAGGTTGTATGAGTTTACGAGTCACTGGGGACCCAATGCATCTTAGGCGGCCATATAGTGATCTCAAAATAGGTTATGGGAGGCTGCATGTTTTTCGGGGCTTGGGAGATGCATGAGTGCATGGTGATGTAGTTAGATATATGAGTGGCAACAAGAGCATGTGAGTCTTCCTTTGGTTCCGTCTTATGTGCCTTTATTTTTTAGAGGGTGTTGATTCTATGTCCGCAACCGATTTTGGACCTGCCTAGGATGCAAGATCCTAAGTTGGTGAGGTGGGGATAGTTGTTTCCACGTCAAGGTGGGGGTGGTGTGGAGTATTATTTTACGAATTTGTTTGAGCAGGTCTGGTGGTAGAACCCATAGGTTTTCTGTGACTTTCCATACCACGGTATTGATTTTAGGTACCACTCAAATATTCACTTGTCGTTGGGAGAGGAGTGGGGGGACAAAGGTGAGTGTGTTTCACTTTCTCATCTTTACATATGGTTTGATTTGATATGTTCTTCTATGTCCTGAGTACTGACACATTTTTTTGTTTTGAATATGCAAATGTGGGACCCAACGATCAAGATGATGATGTTGCATAAGGCTTAAAGGATGAGCAAGATGCAGAGGGGCTATCAAGGAGGCATCGTTGATACGATGATCTCGGTGTTAGCACCATGATTTTTATAGCTGGAGTTAGAGGTTTGTCCAAATTTTAAAATTCATGCCATGATCTTGGGAAAATCAAGGCATTCCTAGATGACTCATAGTTAGTGTGTTAAGGTTTATGAGGACAATAATTAAATAAAGAATGACTTTAAATGTCAGTAATGGGTATAGCCATAAGTTGGTTTAAAGGGTGTATTGTCTTTTTCATAAAAAACCATCCTAAAAGTAAAAGAGCTAAGAGTGTAAAGTTCATCATGTTCAATTTGTAATGGTCCACTTTCTTAAGTCTCAAATCACATTAAAAAGTGGGAAATTATGTGCTAAGTTCGAATCAAAGGTTAGGATGAATGTCATGTCAAAAGGTATTATGGTTCATCATCACCTAATCATGAAGTTAGAAAAGGAACAATCATGGAACTCCATGTCATTTGTACCATTGCAAACTTCAAAGGTGTACCCGTTGCACAAGTTCACTGCCCAAATCCTTAATTTTCCTTGAAATGTCTTGTCACTATGGATAACCACTTCCATTTTCATAATTTTTTTCCTTATCCATTTAAGAATAAATATTGGACACCTTTTGTTTTTCTCCATCACCTCTTATATCTATGCATCTTTCATAGCCTCTCCAACAAGATCCAAATATCTCTGCTACGCAAATGATGTGTGCTACTAGTCACTAGGCAAACCCTGCGTGTTGATATTCACTACGCAAACCTTTCACTCAGTTTTTTGTTGTGCATTCTCCATTTGTTTCAATCATTGTTCAAGAGCCTTTCTTGGAGCTCATTGCAAGTTAGCCCCTGAAATGAATTTTATCTTCACATAACCAACTTTACCTCATTTGAGCTAAACTATTGCCATCCTTGTTGTTGAACAATTTTTTCTGCTAATGTTCATTGCCGCACTGATTTTTCTACTACTGTTCATTGCTACACCGAGTTTTATGCTACTGTTCGTTGTTGCGTTGAGTTTTCTACTACCGTTCGTTGTTGCGTCGAGTTTTCTTCTACTATTCATTGCTACGCTAAGTTTCCTATTGTTGATTCATTTTTTGCACAGAGTTTTCTATTGCTACTTGTTGTTGTGCACCATGTAAAAGTCACTATTATCATTTGTTGCACAAAGGTTATTGCTCTTGTTTTCTACACAAAGGTTATTGTTTCCATTTCCAATACACAGAGGTTGTTACAATCTATTGCTTCACAGCTGTAGTTCACACAGGATTGACATATATCAACATCATGACAACTCCTCAACAAAAAATAATGAATGTAAGAAGCAGTTAAGTCGTGAGGTTTGAGCCACATAATTTAAATTTGGTAAACGTAAACCCAACAATCAGGTTGTCTATTGGAACAGGGGAAGACCCAGGGTTCAATGCTTCAACAACACACCAACAAAACCCTAACTACTGGCCCTTTTGGAAACACCTGTGAAGCAGGTGAAGTCTCACCTGAGGTAGAGGTAGGGGGGGGTACAAGACTCATATGTCTGTAACTAAGCTAGGACAGAGATATGTGATTACAACACTTCACAAAGTATTTTATTAACACTTACAAGATTTTAATCATTAACTCATTATCTTCATTAACATCGCGGAACAAGCCATAAGCTAGATCGACACAGTAACAGTAAATCTTAATTACTTCAACCACTTAGGACATATCAACAAATTAGATCTAGAATTCATTCATAAAGAACAAGTAAGCACTGAGCACTATCATATCTATTCATCATACATAATAAAAAAGAACTAAGTAGATAAATGACAAACAAACGTAACATAAATCACATCAGAGACACATGATATACGTGGTTCACCCCAGTGTGGGGCTACGTGCACCAACTTCTTTGTATTCTTTATTATTCTTTTGAATCTCTTACATTCATCTGCTCCTGTGCACTAAGCCAGAGATATAAGCTTCACGGAGGACAGTAGATATGTACACCGAGTGCCAAATCCTCCTTCCCAAAACTAGGTCACTTCACAAATCCCACTTCTCTATCAAGAAAGTGTTTGACACACCTACCACACTTAGAGGGGGGGGGGGCGTGGGGTGAATGACTATGGGGATCTTTTTCCCAAAACTTCCCTCTTACAAAAAAATCATTAGTTAGCATTTGAAATTTAATCAATACTCATTGTTGTCATTAATAATCAGTTAGATGTGAATACATATCAGCAACATATATCAGCAATATATCATCAATAAATCATCTCCGCAAGGAACACAAGGAACACAAGATATATGCACAAATTTTCTTTTTATTATGGACTTCAATCTGGGGCTTTTTCAGCAACAACTGAATAGAGTACAATTCTACAAGAGAACCATATCTATATGCAAGACTCATCTTACATTCTTAGCACCAAATGAGATGAGGCAACAATCCTCAACATATATCAATCTGTACCATAAACAAGTGCATCAACCATGCACCAACCTATGCCAAACAACATGTAATCAACCTGTACCATACACAAGTGCATCCAACCATGTATCAAGTATATATCAATCATGGTAGTATGACTACTCATCAACAATGATTCTAATCCAATATGTACCAACATCATCAACTATACACCTCATGTGAGCCAACTCATTGTACCAACATCATCAACTATACACCTCATGTATGAGCCAACTCATCAACTGCTTGTCTCAACCATGACTAGTTTTGGATTAGTCAACAACCCTAACTTGAAATAATCATAACTATGTACCTGTAATGAATAAATATCTAAAAATGATACACAATGTTCTTCAATGTATTTTGTTCAATTCCTCCAGTTGTCACTTATTGTAACCTCTTAGAAAAAGAGTTATAGAAAAAATGGCATACCTTGCTGAATTCTGGCTTATTCTAGAGAGCGACCTTGTAGAGAGTTCCCTGCATGGAATATTTGTTCAATTGATCTGAAACTATTAAAAATAATACTAAATGATTTAATATAATAAACACAATTTGTCTCACTAAATTTGGATCTGTTATGAAGACGTTATGACATTTTTACCCGAAACACCTGTTTTAGACTAGTTTCAGGACTAGCCACAAACCCTATTTGCTACGGAGTGTATCTCCAAAGATAAAACGACCCACAAGATGATTTTTTTACCACATATACTTGGATATGTTTCCTCAATGGGATATCAATCTCATGGTCTAAATCATTATAGAAAAAAAATTATTGCGAAAATGGTGAGATGACCTGTAAATAACATACCTTAGAAAGAATCATCAAAATAATTTATCCTCCCTTGAATTACGACCCTCTTTTCTTCACCTTCCCTCTGAAATTTGGCTTATATATCCTTTGTTTACCTGATTCACCTATATATATTCAATATTCTCAAGTGTTCCACACCAAAAATGTTCAAGAAGCTCTCCACCAATACTCCAAAAGATATTCTCACAAAAAGCTCTCCATTGATCCAGAAAAAGCATGATCTAGAAGAGACCATTGCTATTTTTTTTATACTTTCATCCTCTAGGTTACTTAACCCATTTTTAGGTCACTTAACCCATTTATAGGTCACTTAACCTATTTTCCTTATTTTAGGGTTAACCACTTTCCATAAATAGAAAGCTCTCCAATACTTTATCATTTAAATATTCCTTCTTGATTTTGTCACCTTACTTTATCATTTCTTGATTTTGTCACTTCTCTTTATTATTTAAATAATCCACCTTGACTTTGTCACTTTAATTTATCATTTAAATGATTATTTCTTCTTTTAGGTCACTTTGACTTATTTGACCTTGGGGGCTTCAAGCTTTCCTATGGGGGTCCTTCATCTTCGTAAGGCCATAACTCTCAAACCATGAGGAGTTATGTGACATTACACATACTACCAGAAATGGCATGAAAATAACTATCCATCTAGGATAGTTTCACCAACAATTTCCTTGATCTTCATCTCATTATTTGACATACAAGAATGGGTCATCCAACCATTCTTCTAGGATAACTCAATCCACAAAGCATCTTCTCGTGAGGGATTTCACCATAAGGTGACCACTTTGGATTTCATCCATTTGTGCACCTTATCAATCATGATAAGACAATAATGAGAGAATGGGTCCTGCAACCATTCTTCTAGGATAACTCAATCCGCAAAGCGTCTTCCCATGAGGGATTTCACCATAAGGGGACCACTTTGGAGTTCATCCATTTGTGCACCTTATCAAACATGATAAGACAATAATGAGTCATCTATACATTTTTCCAACAATGCATCATATACCAATGAAACCACATCGTTCCATCTTCATCATATCTCAATGACAACTCATTGATCCATCTTCATCATATCAATGACAACTCATTGATCCATCTTCATATATGCATTCTCATCAAGGAAAATACATATTACATTACATCAATCCTTTGGCATCAATCAATCACTTGACATCAATCAATCAAACCATTGACATTAATGACAACATGATCCAACAATATCCCCCTTTGGCATTGATGACAATGCCAATATTGATGTCAACACCAATTAAAAATTATCGATGTCAACATGTAGATAAGGCATTCTCTACATCAATAGTCAATGTGACTATCTCTCCCAATCAATAATCATCAATCACATCAATGTGACTATCTCTCCCCCTTTGACATCAATGGAAAAGGGCCATTTTCCTCTTGGGGCTGCTCCCCCTGCTTGACCTTTGGTTGGGGCTGCTCCGCCTATCTAATTTCCTTTGGTATTCCTTTGAATAATCTCTCCCCTTTTGAACAAGGGATATCACTCTGATGTAATGCTGAAAATACATCGAACATACTCCCCCTGTGACCATCGCTCCTCCTGGAATTATGCCTTTGTTCTCTTTCTTCAAATATAGGGCCCTTTTTCTAGGTATGCATCTGATAAATATATCCTCCTAAAATCATGGGAAGAAGAATGACTCCCCCTATGGGTATGTCTCCCCCTATCTTCTCTGCAAGATCAACAATATGCTACCATATAATGATCATTGGACCTGTTCATGCATCAAACTCATGTCATAACAACCATCACGAAACAACAGATATGTCAACAATAAAATAGAGAATCATGAGTAAAATATCAACCAAGTACATCTTGTACCAAAATGTGTGCTCATCATGAACAACACCTATGTACATCAACATCATGCAATGTGCCAAAAGATATCATCCATGGAATGTATCAATCATATGCCTCTATCAATATGCCAACATGTGCATCTACCAATATGACAACCATGTGCATCTACCGATATGCCAACCATGTGCATATACCAATATGAAAACCACATGTCATATCACTCATGATATGTCTCCATAGTGAACCAAGTGCCACAATCATGTATCTCAAACAAATGCCAATTGTTGTGCTAATTAAGTAGTATCAATGGTGTAGTATCATCAAGCATATGCCATCTATGAGTGTACCAAACATGTACATTACCATGCACCGATACCACAAAATGATGAATCCCATATATGTATGCCAAATCCTCCATTAAACATGTGCCAATCAAACTGCTAGTAGGTGCCTCTACCAATGTACTAGAAAAGTACCAATCATGCATCAACTATAGATCAAAAATGATGTACAACATGTTCACCTAATCAAATCACCAACCACATGTCCCAATGTGTAGCCCATCCATATGCTAAATGCATGCATCAAGCTTTCCAATAAGTAAGCTTCCAATACATCATCAAGATATATCACATAACCAAGGTGTCATAACTTTATTGTCATAACCAACATTGTTCTTCAATAGAAAATGCATCAATCCATACTCATGGGTTAGTGCCATGCACCCAAGATTTTATTTTACATCATCACCTTACATAATCCAATATACAATCATGAGAACCTGTAACAAATAGTGTCAGAACCTGAAACAAACCATGTCATACCCTGCATCACATAGTTATACCATCACATCAAACTGCAATCCCTATGCATAGTCCTTTTCCTTAGGCTTCACCACATATACGCGACCTACTACATAGAAAAATAACGTATGTGCGCGACCTATACAAGGTCATCCTACGTATGTATGCGACTGATACCACTATCACCCACATACGCCTTAGTAGATGACACTTTAGAACTTCCCTTCAATCTTTCATTCTATTATGGCTACTCTGTCTTCTTCACCCACTTCTATAGATGTCCCTGCTCTTCAGAACTTGAGCTCTGAGCATCCATATTTTCAAAGATGTCTCCCTTCCTTACTTCATTCCTTCTTCTATCCATGCTATGTGAATTCCTCATCATGGAATTTCATCTTGTGTTCCAACAATCTTGGGATTTGTTTCCAAATCCACTACAGTTGTAGCATCTAATGGTGTTACAGTGAACAACAATGTGTCCTACTTGATCACATCTCCAACACCTCATGGTGTTATAAAATCTTCCATTATATATGATTTCATAAGATCTACATTCAAAATATTTTTGACCATATCCATTACATGAATAACAATGCCCGTGAAAAATACTTTCATACCTTTGCTTTGGTGACCCAAGAATAGATTCTTGATGTCTTCCTT
>SNQJ01S0037197.1:63632-76298 GCA_010110895.2 Picea sitchensis
CCAAGACCTGATTTATCATATGGTGATCTTTGACTTTCCAATATCTCATCCAAGATTAGTGATCTATTCAAGAATTTATTTGGCTTCTCCACTTTCTTTCTAAGATCAACAATTTCAGCTTCTAACTTACAACATGACTCTTCCTTTTCTTTTATTTGATTCTTCAATAGTACCTCTATCCTTTTTGCTTCTTCAATTTGGGTCTTGAGATGGAAAATAGTTTTAAAAACTTTTGCTAATCTCATCATCTACATTCATATCTTCTTTTCCATTCTTTAGTCTTGTGATCTCTTCTTCCTTTTATTCCAATTGATTCTTATTGCTTTTTTCTTGTTCTTTGAGCATTCCTTTTAACTTCAAGATGTGCCTTTGACTCCTCCTAAGAAACTTCCTAGTGTTATTCGAAAGATAGTTATAGTCTATATAATAATGATTACTGCTATATCTATATAAACCTTATTCAACCTCCTTTTCAAGTTTTAATAGATCTTATTCTATTCTTTCCATGGGATAACTTCCATCAAAATTTACATCAATTGTTTCTAGATCTTCTTCTTCACTTGAGAAATATTCAACATCATCGCATTTTGAATCATTCCAATCAAGAGTCTTTGGAGATTCTATATATTCATTTGAAATACTTTTGGGATCTTCCTTTGTGCTATCTTCACTTGAAATCTTTTCAAGATCACATGTATAAATAATACAATCAAGGGATTTTGGAGATTCTTTACCTTTGATAATATCGATGGAGTGGTATTCAATATCTTCCTTCTCCTTGTTTTGATATGTCTCCTCTAGCTTTAGCCATAGATCCTTGGTGGAAGTGCATTGTCCCATGCTCTCTTTGATAGGGCTTGAGAGTCCACTAAGAATGGTCTTGAGAGCCAATGCATCATTCTTCTTTCCTTCTCTTTGAGTTGCAAAATTTGACTTGTTCTTCAAAGGAACTGATCCACCAATGGTTGCCTTCCAAATTGTTGCTCCCATTATCTTCAAATGTAATCTCATCTCTATTCTCCAAGTAGAATAGTTTTCCTCATCAAGGATTGGAACTTCATCATCCATTTGTGTGTCTATGGATCTCCTTCAAGCTTGTTAAGGCTTGTAGTGAAGGACTGCTTGGATACCAATTGTTGGACACACCTACCACACTTAGAGGGGGGGTGAATGAGTGTGGGGATTTTTCCCCCAAAACTTACCTCTTACAAAAAACCCATTAGCTAGCATTTGAAATTTACTCATTACTAATTTCTATCATTAATAATCAGTTAGATGTTATTACATATAAACAACATATAACAACAATATATCATCAACAAATCATCTCCACAAGGAACACAAGGAACACAAGATATATGTACAATTTTTCTTTTTATTATGGACTTCAATCCGGGGTTTTTCAAAAACAAATGAATATAGTACAACTCTACAAGAGCACCATATCTATATGAAAGACTCAACTTACATTCTCAGCACCAACTGAGATGAGGCAACAATCCTCAACAAATACCAATATGTACCATAAACAAGTGCATCAACCATGCACCAACCTGTGCGAAACAACATCTAATCACCCTGTACCATACACAAGTGCATCCAACCATATACCAAGTATATACCAATCATGTTTCAACTACTCATAAACAATGACTCATCAATATGTACCAACATCATCAACTATACACCTCATGTATGAGCCAACTCATTAACTTCTTGTCTCAACCATGACTAGTTTTGGATTAGTCAACAACCCTAACTTGAAAGAATTATAACTTTGTACCTATAATGAATAATTATATCAAACTGATATACAATGTTATTCAATGTGTTTTATTTAATTCCTCTAGTTTTCACTTCTTGGAACCTCTCAAAAAAGGAGTTATCACAATAATGGCATACCTTGCTAAATTCTAGATTATTCTAGAGAGTGACCTTGTAGAGCGTTCCCCACACGGAATATTTGTTAAATAGATCTGAAACTCTAAAAAAGAATACTAAATATTTTAATATAACCAAAACAATTGGTCTCACTAAATTTGGATCTGTTATGAAGAAGTTATGACGTTTTTACCCGAAACACCTGTTTTCGACTAGTTTCAGGACTAGCCACAAACCCTATTTTTCACGGAGTGTATCTCCAAAAATACAATGACCCACAAGCTTAATGTTTTACCACATATAATTGGATATGTTTCCTCAATGGAATATAAATATCACAGTCTGAATCATTATATAAAAAAAATTATTGTGAAAATGGTGAGATGACCTGTAAATAACATACCTTAGAAAGCATCATGAAAAGAATTTATCCTCCCTTGAATTACGACCCTCTATTCTTCACCTTACCTCTACAATTCGACTTAGATATCATTTGGTTACCTGATTCACCTATAGATATTCAATATGCTCAAGTTTTCCACACCAAAAATTCTCAAGAAGCTCTCACAAGAAGCTCTCCACCAATACTCCAAAATATATTCTCATAAGAAGCTCTCCATTGATCCACAAAAAGGATGATCTACAAGACACCATTTCTATATTGTTTATACTTTCATCCTCTAGGTCGCTTAACCCAGTTTTAGGTCACTTAACCTATTTCTAGGTCACTTAACCTATTTTCCTTATTTTAGGGTTAACCACTTTCCATAAATAGAAAGTTCTCCAATACTTTATCATTTAAATATTCCTTCTTGATTGTGTCACCTTACTTTATCATTTCTTGATTTTTTCACTTCTCTTTATTATTTAAATAATCCACCTTGAATTTGTCACTTTACTTTATCATTTAAATAATGATTTGTTATTTTAGTTCACTTTGACTTCTTTGACCTTGGGGACTTCAAGCCTTCATGTGGGGGTCCTTCATCTTTGTAAGGCCATAAATCTCAAACCATGAGGAGTTATGTGACATTCCACATACCACCAGAAATGGAATGACAAGAAATATCCATCTAGGATAGTTTCACCAACAATTTCCTTGATCTTCATCTCATCATTCCACATACAAGCATGGGTCCTCCAACCATTCTTCTAGGATAACTCAATTCGAAAAGCGTCTTCCCGTGAGGGCTTTCACAATAAGGGGACCACTTTGGAGTTCATCCATTTGTGCACCTTTTCAATCATGATAAGACAATAATGAGAGCATGGGTCCTCCAACCATTCTTCTAGTATAACTCAATCCGCAAAGCATCTTCCCGTGAGGGTTTTCACCATAAGGGGACCACTTTGGAGTTCATCCATTTGGGCACCTTATCAATCATGATAATAAAATAATGAGTCATCTATACATTTTTCCAACAATGCATCATATACTAATGAAGCCACATCGATCCATCTTCATCATGTATCAATGAAAAATCATTGATCCATCTTCATCATATCAATGACAACTCATTGATCCATCTTCATATATGCATTCTCATCAAGGACAATACATATTACATTACATCAATCATCAATCAATCAATCCTCTGGCATCAATAAATCACTTGACATCAATCAATGACATCAATCAATCAAACCAGTGGCATCAATGACAACATGATACAACAAAATGAATCCTTACATACACATTTTGTTGCACTAAGCAACCCAAAATGACTTGCAGTTAGCCTTGCAAGCCGCTTAGACTTCGCTTCTACTACTTTCTACAATACATTCTTACTTATTTATACTTTTACAATAAGGCCTAAACATGGGTAAACCCATGGGTTGACATCCCATAACCCATTACACAAACCCTAATGAACCCCTTGCTGGGTCCACAAATCCCACAAAACAAGTGAGATCCACGATCTCAGTTGCACATGGGCGCTCCTTCCTTGATCACTGCATCGAATTTCAGAAAGTGGTTAAACCTGACCAAAATTTCCTCAAAACTTGGTCGAGGTCCAACAGGCCCCCTACACTCACCTGTGACTCATCCCGAGTCACTCAGGTTTGGGCAATGCTACTTCGAAGGCCTCACGATTCACTCGAGTGGCCTCTAATTGCTGCTTCTCCTGAGCCTCCTGCTCAACAAGCTCTTGAATCATCTTCTCTGTAACAGGCCCTTCCAGGTGTTGTTCCACTGTCACAACCACCTGCTCCAGTTTCGAGCCTTGTCCTTCAATTTCTTCGAACACCTTGCAAGCTTTACCCTGCACAGGTTGCAGCTTCTTCAGGGCTTCTGTAGCATTTTCCTTTGCTTATTGAAATTTTTGAAGTTGAGCCTCTGTTGCATCTACTAATGTTCTCAATTGGGTAGGATCATCCCCGAATTCTACAGTCTCCGATGATGAAATCATAATAGGTACTGCATGGATCAATTGAATATCTTGTTGTATCTCCTTCAGCTCCTCCTCAACCCTTCCATACAGCTCCTCCTACTTCCCTCCATATCTCTGCAAGAGATCTTCGGATGCATCCTCCATTGCTTCACAGACTAGACCATTATCATCCTATGTAAGTGTTGCCTCTAGATGGGGCTTACTAACGCGGGTCTTCTTTCTTGCCAAATGTTTCTGCGGAGAAACCTTCCTCTTTCATGGTGTTTCTATTTTAGTAAGGGGATCTTTCGGTGGTGTATCTTCGCCTTCTCCTTAATTTTCTCCTTCTTCCCCTTCTCCTTGTCCATATGCTTGTTCTTATCCTCCTCCTCCTCCTGTGGGTGATCCATATCCACTTTCTTCTGAGGCATTGTCCTCCTCATCAATCTATATATTCTGAACTTCTTCCTTTTTCTTCTTCTTCTTCGCACTAGACCGTCCTGCATGCTCAAACTAGGTGAACAAGGGGTTTCCTACAATGTTAGCGTCGGAGAGTTCGACATCAGTGACAAGTGTTTGAAACTACTCCAACCATTCGTTCATGATCTGCTCCATGTCTTCATTGGTCAACTTGTAATAATATTGTAGCTCCTCCTTGCTCTCATCTCTATGCACAATTATACATATAAAATGAGGATCTGTGTGGAACTTGGCTATTTGTCTATGCTGGTGCAAGGTGTGCAGTGTCATGCATGGGAATGACTCGATGGAAACCTTCAGCTACTGATAGTACACATGGAACACAATGTTCAATTTCCATTGCTTCGACATGTCGTTGGTGTACCACAAGGTTGAGAACCTGGCAGCCAACGGCTCCGACAAATCTATCTCTAGGAAGGTGGCTTCTTCCGACATTTACCAAGAGACAAATGAAATCAATACAAGAAACCAGATAAAGTTGAACTCATATCCCTGATCCTGAGATTGGTGGCAATATTTCTTTATGTCATTGACGTGGTAACTCACCCAATTCATATGTATCCCCTCCATGCATTTTCTTGCGAGGTCCACCATGAACCCAGTGACCTACGTAGGGAGATTATTTCTTACAATCTTTCCATCTATGAGTTATCAAGAGAGACACACTACGCCATCCTGGATAGAGGCTACTTTGTAGCCTCACTTTTGATTCTCGACATCACCATAAGCCTCCTTAATGCGCTGTGATAGGGAGTGATATGAGGTCTTCCCTGGGTAAAACTGATGAGGTTCAGGTCCCTGCATGCTCAATCCTATAATCCAGTGGATTAGCATTAGGTCCACAATCATTTGTCGGTCGATCCATAGGTATCCACCATGGTAGAACAAAAACAAGAGTTTAACGCAAGCGTTAACCTCCTCGTGTCGACCAAAATGGGGAATCTTCATCACATTAAGTATCGTGGACTACGTCATCTCCTTAATCGATGGCCAGGAGACTAGATGAGGCTTCTTCCCAGTGGTCTTCGTCAAATATCTATGAGGTGGGAGCGAGACGTAGTTCTTTCTGTCTCCAAGGTTGAAATCATTGTTCTTCAGTAATGGGATCTGTCCCAATTGACTTCCCACTATGGGTATTCCCTTCAGAATGTAGGCGGTAATCAATGTGTACTTGAAGTCCCATGGGATGATGTCATGGCTAACCCTGCCAGCAAAGGGCGGGATATAATCTCTTAATATCGATGTGATCTGCTTCGCATTCACCATATCTCAGCGATGCTTACTTTTCTTGTCAGTTGCGGGGTTAGTACGGCCATAAATGTCGTTCGGTCGAAGGGGAAGCCTGTAGTCCCTTGGTCGATGATGCCTATACTCCTCCATACATAGATTTATTAGCCATAAACTTCTTAAGAACCTCCTTGACGAACTTCTCTAACTCAGTGCGCTCAACCGACATTCTCACTGTTAACAAATAGGTTAGGGTAGGTGAGTGGATAAGCGGGGTAGACAAATGGACAATGACATCTAAGAACACAAATCGACACACAATCACTTCTCTTCTTGTCTCAGATAATAACAGGTAGCAAAAAGTGGTCCTGACGCAGTGTCCGATGGGTTAAATAAGTGAGTGTCGTAATAGATTCCTCCAATGGGCAGGAATTCTTTCATCGATGCTAATCTGTGCATTATGGCACTGTCACAACATTCCAAATGTGGTCTATTCACCCAAAAATTTGTTTCCTAGCCATTCTGAAGAGTCATTCTAATGGTTGGGGTGCCTCCAACGGTCATATAGCTTCTCCAAGGAAAAGTCCCATTCTTCGTGGTTCTGTTGTTCTGGCGAGGTTCAAATCCTACAAAACTACCTCCTGCGAAGTCTTCCATTTGTTCTCTGTAAATTCCTGTAGCTTTTCCAACTTGGATTTCTTCTTACTGATCTTCCTTTCCTTCTTTCCTATGATCTGAGTCTCTCTAACTATTTCTGGAATTCTCTTTCCATTCCTATTCTTATCTTCTCCTGGCGTAGCGACTTCGCACTGTTGATGTGCTCTCAAAGGGTTCAAATTTAATACCTCTTCTCTTATTAAGTACAGGGTGGGTATTATTCTTTCTTGCATGGATAGGTCCTTCAAACCTTCTTTCATTCTTTCAACCTCGACAACTAATTCTCTTGTTTTCTGTTGCTTCAACTTATCTTCTCGTTCTTCTATTAGTCGGTCTATTTTTCTAGCTATGAAATCCCTTAGTTCTTGATTTTTTCTTTTCTGTAGCTTCTTCCTATGCTTTCCTTCTGATATGATCCTCCTCGATCCAAGTCTTTCCTAACAAAAGTGGGAACCAGCCGTTGTTCTCAAAAAACTTAATAACTTCAAATTCCTCTCCAGTCGATGTTCCATGGATGATAACAGGTACATTAGTAACTCTTCCGCATAGGGTTATCATCTTTCCTTTAAACAAGCCTATCCTTCCTAATGAAGGTACCATAGTAGGATTTCCCAAAATTCCTCAAGTGTGTTCTGTCATAATATTTACTTGTGTTTCCTCATCCAAGNGAGTGAGATCCACGATCTCAGTTGTGCATGGGCGCTCCTTCCTCGATCACTGCATCGAATTCCAAAAGGTGGTTAAACCTGACCAAGATTTCCTCAAAACTTGGTCGAGGTCCAACAGGCCCCCTACACTCACCTATGACTCATCCCGAGTCACTCAGGTTTGGGCAATGCTGCTTTGAAGGCCTCACGATTCACTCGAGTGGCCTCTAATTGTTGCTTCTCCTGAGCCTCCTGCTCAACAAGCTCTTGAATCATCTTCTCTGTAACAGGCCCTTCTAGGTGTTGTTCCATTGTCACAACCACCTGCTCCAGTTTCAAGCCTTGTCCTTCAATTTCTTCGAAGACCTTGCAAGCTTCATCCTGCACAGGTTGCAGCTTCTTCAGGGCTTCTGTAGAATTTTCCTTTGCTTATTGAACTTTTTGAAGTTAAGCCTCTGTTGCACCTACTAATGTTCTCAATTGGGTAGGCTCATCCCTGAATTCTAAAGTCTCCGACGACGAAATCACAATAGGCACTACGTGGATCAATTGAATATCTTGTTGTATCTCCTTCAACTCCTCCTCAACCCTTCCATATAGCTCCTCCTGCTTCGCTCCATATCTATGCAAGAGATCTTCAGATGCATCCTCCATCACTTCGCAGACTAGACCGATATCATCCTATGTAAGTGTGGCCTCTTGATGGGGCTTACTAACGTGGGTCTTCTTTCTTGCCAAATGTTTCTGCGGAGAAACCTTCCTCTTTCATGGTGTTTCTATTTCAGTAAGGGGATATTTCGGTGGTGTATCTTTGCCTTCTCCTTAATTTTCTCCTTCTTCCCCTTCTCCTTGTCCATCTGCTTGGTCTTATCCTCCTCCTCCTCCTGTGGGTGATCCATATCAACTTTCTTCTGAGGCATTGTCCTCCTCATCAATCTGTATATTTTGAACTTCTTCCTTTTTCTTCTTCTTCTTCACACTGGACCGTCCTGCATGCTCAAACCAGGTGAACAAGGGGCTTCCTACAATGTTAGCGTCGGAGAGTTTGACATCAGTGACAGGTGTTTGAAACTACTCCAGCCATTCCTTCATGATCTGCTCCATGTCTTCATTGGTCAACTTGTAATAATATTATAGCTCCTCCTTGCTCTCATCTCTATGCACAATTATACATATAAAATGAGGATCTATGCAAAACTTGGCTATTTGTCTGTGCTGGTGCAAGGTGTGCAGTGTCATGCATGGGAACGACTCGATGGAAACCTTCAACTGCTGATAGTACGCATGGAACACAATGTTTGACTTCCATTGCTTTGACATTTCGATGGTGTACCACAATGTTGAGAACCTGGCAACCAACGGCTCCGATGAATCGATCTCTGGGAAGGTGGTTCCTTTCGGCATTTATTAAGAGACAAATGAAATCAATACAAGCAGCCAAATAAAGTTGAACTCATATCCCTGATCCTGAGATTCGTGGCAATATTTCTCGATGTCATTGACGTGGTAACTTGCCCAATTCATCTGCATCCCCTCCACGCATTTTCTTGCGAGGTCCACCATGAACTCGGTGACCTACATAGGGAGATTATTTATTACAATCTTTCCAGCTATGAGTTATCAAGAGAGGCAAACTGCGCCATCCTGGATAGAGGCTACTTTGTAGCCTCGCTTTTGCTTCTCGACATCGCCATAAGCCTCCTTAATGCGCTGTGATAGGGAGTGATCCAAGGTCTTCCCTGGGTAAAACTGATGAGGTTCAGGTCCCTGCATGCTCAATCCTATAATCCAGTGGATTAGTGTTGGGTCCACAATCATCTGTTGGTCGAGCCACAGGTATCCACCATGGTAGAACAACAAGAAGAGTTTAATGCAAGTGTTAACCTCCTCGTGTCAACCAAAATGGGGAATCTTCATCACATTAAGTATCGTGGACTACATCATCTCCTTAATCCATGGCCAGGAGACCAGATGAGGCTTCTTCCTAGTGGTCTTCATCAAATATCTATGAGGTTGGAGCGAGACATAGTTCTTTCTGTCTCCAAGGTTGAAATCATTGTTCTTCAGTAATGGGATCTGTCCCAACTGACTTCCCACTACGGGTATTCCCTTCGGACTGTAGGCGGTAATCAATGTGTACTTGAAGTCCTGTGGGATGATGTCATGGCTAACCGTGCCAGCCAAGGGTGGGATATAATCTCGTAATATCGACGTGATCTGCTTCACATTCACCATATCTCAGCGATGCTTACTTTTCTTGTCAATTGTGGGGTTAGTATGGCCATAAATGTCGTTCAGTCAAAGGAGAAGCCTGTAGTCCCTTGGTCGATGATGCCTCTACTCCTCCATACATATATTTATTATCCATAAACTTCTTAAGAACCTCCTTGACGAACTTCTCTATCTCAGTGCGCTCGACCGACATTCTCACTGTTAACAAATAGGTCAGGGTAGGCGAGTGGATAAGCGGGGTAGACAAATGGAAAACGATGTCTAAGAACATATATCGACACACAATCACTTCTCTTCTTGTCTCAGATAATAATAGGTAGCAAAAAGTGGTCCCGACGTAGTGTCCGATGGTTTAAATAAGCGAGCGTCGTAATAGATTCCTCCAACGGGCAGGAATGCTTTCATCAATGCTAATCTGTGCATTATGGCACTGTCACAAAATTCCAAACGCGGTCTATTCACCCACAAATTTGTTTCCTAGCCATTCTAAAGCGTTGTTCTAACGGTTGGGGTGCCTCCAACGGTCATATAGCTTCTCCAAGGCGAAGTCCCATTCTTCGCGGTTCTGTTGTTCCGACGAGGTTCAAACCCTACAAAACTGCCTCCTGCGAAGTCTTCCATTTGTTCTCTGTAAATTCCTATAGCTTTTCCAACTTGGATTTCTTCTTACTGATCTTCCTTTCCTTCTTTCCTGTGATCTGAGTCTCTCTAACTATTTCTGGAATTCTCTTTCCATTCCTATTCTTATCTTCTCCTGGCGTAGCGACTTCTCACTGTTGATGTGCTCTCAAAGGGTTCAAATTTAATACCTCTTCTCTTATTAAGTACAGGGTGGGTATTATTCTTTCTTGCATGGATAGGTCCTTCAAACCTTCTTGTGTTCTTTCAACCTCGACAACTAATTCTCTTGTTTTCTATTGCTTCAACTTATCTTCTCGTTCTTCTATTAGTCGGTCTATTTTTCTAGCTATGAAATCCCTTAGTTCTTGATTTTTTCTTTTATGTAGCTTCTTCCTCTGCTTTCCTTCTGATCTGATCTTCCTCGATCCAAGTATTTCCTAACAAAAGTGGGAACCGGACATTGTTCTAAAAAAACTTAATAACTTCAAATTCCTCTTCAGTCGATGTTCCGTGGATGATAACAGGTACATTAGTAACTCTTCCACATAGGGTTATCATCTTTCCTTTAAACAAGTCTATCCTTCCTAATGAAGGTACCATAGTAGGATTTCCCAAAATTCCTCAAGTGTTTTCTGTCATAATATTTACTTGTGTTTCCTCATCCAAGACACAGTCTATGTCGAAGTCTCCTATTCTTGCATTTATGCGTTGTTTTACCTTCAAGATTTCAGGTAAACTGACATCCTTGTGATCATTCATCATTTATTTCAACTGTGATAACATAGTTTGAGATTTCTCTAATTCTTTCTCTTGATGATTCTCTAACATGCTCTTATTCTCTTGAATTCCTTCATAGTTTTCTTGTCTCATGTTCATTTGTTCAACTTTAGCAATCATCTTTGGACAATCCTCAACTTCATGACCAACAATTTTACAACAAATAAAAACAGGGCCTATACCAAGGAATTCCTTAGCAAGATGTCCTGGTCTTTGACAGTTATAACATAATGTCAATCCTCTCTTTCTCTTGTAAGTTCCCCCACTTCTCATGTAATGTGCACTAGGATCACAGTGCTGGACCTGCAATCTACAAAAGTTCTTTCTAGGTTCCTGCATCCAGTTATTAGTCCAAAAATTCTTTCTATGCATAAGAATACCATATCTTTCTTTATTTCTTTAAAATTTATTTAGATCAACTCTTTCTTCCAACTGCATCCTAGATTTCAGACTAGGACAAAATCTATTAAACATACCTAAATTCATGCTTTCAAAAAAAAAAAAATTCTCTTATCAAAGCGCAAAACTTTACCTCTTTCAAGATCTTACATCTTTTATTCAGATCATGTTTCTTTCTTAGCACAGAGCTTCACAATTCAAGTAGAATATTGCGCACCACATCAATAGATCTACGCACAAAGCTTCTCTTTCCTTTACTTCAGTTCCCAACAATCACAGTTTCGGTCCCGACAATGGAACCATTTGTTGGCATAGGGGTAGACCTAGGGTTCAATGCTTCAACAACGCACCAACAAAACCCTAACTACCGACCATTTTGGCAACACCTGAGAAGCAGGCTAAGTCTCACCCGAGGTAGAGGTAGGGAGGGGGTTACAAGACGCAGATGTCTGTAACCAAGCTGGGACACAAATATGTGATTAAAACACTTCGTAGAGTATTATATTAACACTTACAATATAATAATCATTAACTAATTAGCTTCATTAACATTGTGAAACAAACCCTAAGGTAGATCGACGTAGTAACAATAAATATTAAGTACTTCTGTTGACAATGTGTCCTCAGACACATAATTTTATTAATAAGGAAAAAGTGATTACAATCTGAAATTCATAATCTACTCCTTAACCTCACTTGAAGAAGGAGCTAGTTTATGTAGCTTAACTCTAAACTAAAAACTAGAAGAACAACCAATCACATAATCAAATGAGTAATATAGGTGTCCTTTACATAGATGCTACATGTCCTTATCCTAACAAACTAGAATAAATTAATTTCTAAAAGAATTTATACTAAAAAATACTTAGACTATATAACTTTAGGATTATGATTCTAACAATCCCCCCTTTAATCCGGAAGTTCATTTTTACAAAGACCAAGTTCATCTCTGAACTTAGTGAACTTTATTCTACCAAGAGGTTTGGTAAAAATATCTGAATTTTGATCTTCAGATGGATAGAACTAAGGCTTGATGATGTCTTTGATGATGAGTGATATGATGATGTGGTACTTGGTGTCGACATGTTTAGTCTTTGAATTAAATACTGTATTCTTAGCCATATTTATTGTTGAGTGACTGTTGATCAATAAGGTAGTTGGTGATTTCTGAGTTTCACCAAGATCCTGTAAAATTTTGCGTATCCATACAATCTCACATGATGCTTCCCAAGATGATATGTACTCTACCTCTACTGAAGAATTGGCAATTGTTGTCTGCTTTTTACAATTCTGAGATACTGTTGTTGAACCCATATTCATTAAATAACTTGAAGTGGATGTTCTATCATCAATGTCACCTGCAAAATCAACAT
>SNQJ01S0037197.1:82154-95081 GCA_010110895.2 Picea sitchensis
TCCGATTTCCCGATGGCCGATATCATGACTACTAATCCTTGTGCAGCTTCCACAGATGTGACGGCTGACGGGATTTCTCTTATGAGATCCGACGGCTGTTAGTCCTCCTCCCTTGTGCGCTTCTTCTAGCGCTCCTCCTGGACGTGAACTGCTCAACGGTCCATATCTCTTTTCTTCGCCCGATCCGATGGCTCCTATTTCTCCTCCTTCTGAGGCTCCTTTCGCGCCTTCTTCCTAGTCTTGGGAGAAATTTGAATTTCCAAAGGCCTCGACCTTTGCTTGTTCCCTCTGCGAGCTCCTCGAACTTGGGTCTTGTGGCGCGTATACAACGCTACCCTTCCTGAACTTCTTCTCCTCGAATCCTTCAAAGGATTTTGATGTCTGCCCTCCTTGCAGAACCTCTATGCACACCCGGTGCTGTCTCTCCTGAGCTTCTCCGAACACTCAGACCCCTTGGGGGAATTTTATCCTTCTTCTCCCTTAGATGGAGAATGGAATGGATGCCCTCCTGGCTATCCTTCTGCTCAAGCCTCTTCTTGAGTACTTCTGGGTGTTCAGCAACCCAGTGAAAGTTCCCTCAGTGGACCTTTCCTCAACTTCCAAAACTCAAAGAGTTCTTTTCTCGTTGTGCCTCTCTGCACCCTTTCTCAACACCCTCGTGGCAGAGTGTCTTATTTTCCCCAGAACGTTCAACAGTTTGTTTCCCTGTGCACCCTTTACACCTACTCAATGACCTCCTGGAAGAGCTCTCAAAACCCTTAGTGATTTTGTCTTCTGAACTCACAACAAAGTTCTCCTTCTATGCACCTATGCACTTGCTCAATGCCCACTTGGCAGAGCTTCCCAGAATCCTAAATGATTCTGCTTCCTTTGAACTCTCAACAGAGTTCCTTCCCTTGTGCACCTCTATACACACGCTCAATGCCCACTTGGAAGAGCTCTACAGAATTCACAGCAGAATTCTGTCTGCAACTCTGTTCTCAATTACACAGCCTTACCTCCTGAGGTGTTCAACAACCTCATAGGTCTTCTTCCTGAGTTGTTGATCTCAGTCCTGTGCTCCAACATGTCTTCGTCTGACTCCTCAGAGTTCAGAAGTGAATCCCTTGTACACGGCTCTCAGAACTCTCAGCGTTCTGTCACACCCTCCTGGTATGAAGCCTCAAAGACTTTCAACCCTGAAATCAAACACAACTTCTGCAGAATGCATCCACATAACATACATTCACTGCTTATACACAGACCACATACAGACATCCATATACACAGAATATGCAGGAAAAACTGCTCTGTTTATATTAATAAATGGCAACAATGTCTGTATCTTTACAATGGTGTTCCTGAGCTCTCTCGGATCTTCAACTCCTACTACAACCATCTCTCTCAAAAATGATATATCAAGTCTCTTTTACCTGAGGGGCTCTTAGTGCTTCCCTCCAGGATTTACCTACCCTAATAAATTACATTCAATGGTTGTCTAATCTGCTATCCAGAACTAGATCTCAGCCAATCTTGGCATTAAAGCCGATCCTATATAATGCCTGCACAAAGGCATAGCTTCCATGGCTCACTAGCCTAAGACGTTTAATTACATTCATTTCAAATTCGAATGAGGTTGCGCCTCCCTTTCATCCTCGAATGTGTGCACACTGACGTGGAATGTGGCTGGACGACTGTCTAGTTGGCATGGAGAGATGCTCCTGCATCATATTCCACAGCTGCAAAAATCATGAGCTCTTGCTCATGAGCTTCCCCTGTAGCTGTTGGAATCCCTCCTGGATCCCAAATAAGTCTTTGGAGCTTTGCATTTGCTCCATTCTCCTGTTGTTGCTTCTTCTGCGTCGCTGCTACTACTTCTTCTTCTTTCCTTCTACCCAACTACTCCCTGCTGGCAGTGTCTTCTAACTTCAACATCAGCTCCCTGATGTCCTCTATCACTTCATCTAGCTTCTCCAGTGGCTGGTACTGTTGTTGCAGTCTCCTCAACTGCAAAAATTTCTGGCCATTGGGCAGATCATCATGATCTCCCATGCCTTCCTCATCTATTTCCAACTTCACCTGTTGGATGTGCATGCTCTGCACTTTCACCCTCTCTTCCAGGGCTTCGAATTGTTTCCACATATCAGTAAAGAAAATATTGTCTGCCTCTTCCTCTTCTGCTTCTGCAACCTCCTCTGTTGCATTCTTTTCAGCTTCATGGCTGAAAATGCTGAGCCATTCCTCATAATTCTTGTCATCCCCTTCATTCGCTTCTACTTCTTCTACTTCTTCTTCTGCTGTTAGCTCCAATGCTACAACGCTCTCAGCTTCCTAGATGAAAGTGATGAGCCATTCCTCAGAATGCTCATTCTCTTTCCCTTCATCCGCTTGGGCAGTCTCAAATGTCTGCTCCAATTTCCTTTTGACAGTCATAGCCGACTGTTCCCCTACTGTTGTTATATCATCTACAACAGAATTTTCTACCTCCTCCTGGGCAAATGGTAGGAATATCCCAATTCCCCCAATCATCAAAAGATCATCCTTATCTCTCTCCTTTTTTTTCAGCTGCACCTGTTGATCCAAATCCTCCTACTCTATCAACTCCCCTGGTTGATTCCAAATCACTTCTGAGTTTATGAGACCCACAGATAGTCTCATCTGCTCATCCATGCCCACCTGGCAATATGGGATGCTGCTGCTGCTTCCCTGATAGACCATGCGATCAACCGATCCCATCTTCATCAGCACTCCTTGCTGAATTGAACTCTCCTCCGAGTCCATGAGACTTTAAGACAGTCTCGAATGTTCATCTCTTCCCACCTGGCAGTCTTCGATGCTTCCGCTTCCCTCCTGGCAGTCTTCGAGATCCCTCAGTGATATCTCATCATTACCCTCCTGGCAAATTGAAATTCCTTGGCTGTCCTCCTGACAGTCCATGAGATCTTCAGCTGATCTCAACTCGTTGCCCTCCTGGAAAAATGGAATTTCTTCTTCTCTGCCTTCATGGTATTCTTCGAGATCATCAGCCGATCTCTGATCATTCTCTTCACCGAGAATGTCTCCAATCTCTGGTTCACAGATGTAAACCATTTTTTCCTCCTCGGTGGCCTTGAGGTTTTCAACATACCTCAGCCATCTCTTTAGCAACCTACGTTTCCCTCTGACCATCAACTGCTTGACTAGCCAACTTGCCTTCGACTTCCTCATGGGCCATTCATATACCTATCTCTATTTGGCTTTCTTATCCTGCCTCATCCGTAGTTCGAGATCCTCCATTTCTCGCTTTATATCAGCGAGTTCTTTATCCATTTTTGTTGCGCTCATCAACTCTGGGCTCTTCTTTTTGGCTTGCTTATGGCCTTCAGTAGCCATCTTGCTGTGTCTATCTGACTCCCTGGAAAACTTGTTGTTGTCACTCAGCATCCCTGAGTGTTCCAGCTTCATCATCTTACAACCTATTGACTGTCTAGGGACTGCTGCCTTCCTCCAAGCAAGTCCTTATAGAGTCCTCGGAAACTCTGTCTTCCTTCCTTCTTTCTATTTTCTCCTCTTGCCTAAAATATACAGACAAGAACTCACTCTGATACCACCTGATGCAGGCGAAATCGTGTTCCTACACCTCAGACTCACCCGTTCACAGGATCGTTCGATTTCACTCCTTCGTGAGCTGAATTAGCTCCTTGTATTCCCTCGGGAATCACTGCTGCAACAAACCAACCCGGTCCACAGGTCCTTTATTTTCCTCCTTCTCGACCCCTGCACTTAGTTGTGGTTATCCCCGACTCACTATCGGGGTTCGGGCTTTCGGTGTTTTCGTTGTCAAGAGTTCTTGACCCTTTGAACTTCCGATCACTGATTCTCCGATGAGCGCTTTTGTCTACGCGCTGGTCCTCCTGACTCAGCTTCGGGTCCACATGACCATTTCCCCATGACCATGGCCTTACCTCTTGTCGCAGCTCCTCCTATCGAAATTTCAGCACTTGCGATGGAAAGATTCACAAGTCCTCCGGACTCGTGATTCTCTGATCCCTGATGGCTCCTTTCACACGCTAGCCCTCCTGAGATTAGCCCCCGATCAACGTGACCGTCACTCCATGACCATAGCCTTATACCTTCCTATCGGGGTTTCGGGGTTTGTGATGTCGCGATGCACATGTATTCGCAACCCCCGATCCTCCGATCCCTGATGAGCCTTGACCTCCGTCCAGTTGACAACTGGCTCCCGCACAACGGTGCTTCTCTCAGTTCTTCTATGGCTGATAGTTGTTCCCCACTGATATAGATTTCGTGAATTGCGAATCTATAATGCACAAAACTCTCGTCCCTGGGATCTCCGATATCCCGATGGAAAAAATGCCGACGGTGCCCGATCCTTTGCCACCTGTCCTTGTAGATGGACGGTTCCAGTTTCTCCTCGCAGGATCATGTCCTCGCGCCTTCACGACCACTGACACCCAATTCTCTACTCATCTGCTCACGAGGTCCCGACAGGCGATGTGCCACCTTTCTGCTCGTTAACTCCCGTGTGGCCCCCACGCTTCGATGCCTTATCGGGAAATCGCGTATCGCAATTCTGTAATACACGAAACCTACGTGCCCGGGATCTTCGATATCCCGATTCCCGACTCTTCATAGGTTTCTGACACCTGTCCTCCACGCTGACTTCCATCGCGAATTTTCCCTGGTGCACTGATGGTTGCCATGTGTCCCTCCAATGAACGACCCCTATCTCGTCGGGATTTCGGAACTTCCGATGCCCTGGTTCCCTCGACCTTGAGAACTCCGATTTATCGATGGTTGATATCCCGACTTCTAAATCTCATGCAGCTTCCATAGATTTGACGGCTGACGGGATATCTCTTATGAGATCCGATGGTTGTCGTTCCTCCTCCCCTGTGCGCTTTGTCTGGTGCTCCTCCTGGACGTGAACTGCTCGACGGTCTAGATCTCTTTTCTCCGCCCGATCCAACGGCTCCTGTTGCTCCTCCTTTTGAGCCTCCTTTCGTTCCTTCTTCCCAGTCTTGGGAGAAATTCGAATTTCCAAAGGCCTCGACCTTCGCCTGTTCCCTCTGCGATCTCCTCGAACTTGGGTCTCGCGGCGCGTATACAACGCTACCCTTCCTGAGCTTCTTCTCCTCGAATCCTTCAAAGTATTTTGATGTCTTCCCTCCTTGCAGAACCTCTACGCACACCCGGTGTTGTCTCTCCTGAGATTCTCCGAACACTCAGACCCCTTGGTGGAATTTTATCCTTCTTCTTGCTCAGATGGAGAATGGAATGGATTCCCTCCTAGCTATCCTTCTGCTCAAGCCTCTTCTTGATTACTTCTGGGTGTTCAACAACCCAGTGAAATTTCCCTCAGTGGACCTTTCCTCAACTTCCAAAACTCAAAGAGTTCTTTTCTCTTTGTGCCTCTCTGCACCCTTTCTCAACGCCCTTCTGGCGGAGTGTCTTATTTTCCCTAGAACGTTCAACAGTTTGTTTCCCTGTGAACCCTTTGCACCTTCTCAATGCCCTCCTGGCAGAGCTCTCAGAACCCTTAGTGATTTTGTCTTCTGAACTCACAACAGAGTTCTCCTTCTGTGCACTTATGCACTTGCTCAATGCCCACTTGGCAGATCTTCCCAGAATCCTCAATGATTCTGCTTCCTTTGAACTCTCAACAGAGTTCCTTCCTCTGTGCATCTATGTACACACGCTCAATTCCCACTTGGCAGAGCTCTACAGAATTCACAGAAGAATTATGTCTGCAACTGTGTTCTCAATTACACAGCCTTACCTTCTGAGGTGTTCAGCAACCTCATAGGTCTTCTTCCTGAGTTTTTGATCTCATTCCTGTGCCCCAGCACGTCTTCGTCTAACTCCTCAGAGTTTAGAAGTGTGTCCACTGTACACGGCTCTCAGAACTCTCAACGTTCTGTCACACCCTCCTAGTATGAAGCCTCAAAGACTTTCAACCCTGAAATCAAACACAACTCCTGTAGAATGCATCCACATAACATACATTCACTGCATATACACAGACCACATACAGACATCCATATACACAGAATATGCAGGAAAAACTGCTTTGTTTATATTAATAAATGGCAACAATGTCTGTATCTTTACAATGGTGTTCCTGAGCTCTCTCGACTCTTCAACTCCTACTACAACCATCTCTCTCAAAAATGAGATATCAAGTCTCTTTTACCTGAGGGGATATTAGCGCTTCCCTCCAGGATTTACCTACCCTAATAAATTACATTCAATGGTTGTCTAGTATGCTATCCAGAACTAGATCTCAACTGATCTTGGCATTAAAGCCGATCCTATCTAATTCCTGCACAAAGGCACGACTTCCATGGCTCACTAGCCTAAGACATTTAATTACATTCATTTCAAATTCGAATGAGGTTGCGCCTCGCTTTCATCCTCGAATGTGTGCACACTGACGTGGCTGGCCAGCTGGCTGGTTGGCATGGAGACATTCTCGGTGAAGAGAATGATCAGAGATCGGCTGATGATATCGAAGACTACCATGAAGGCAGAGAAGAAGAAATTCCAGTTTGCCAGGAGGGAAATGAGTTGAGATCAGCTGAAGATCTCATGGACTGTCAGGAGGACATCCAGGGAATTTCAATTTTCCAGGAGGGTAATGATGAGAGATCGTTGAGGGATCTCAAAGATTGCCAGGAGGGCAGCGGAAGCATCAAAGACTGCCAGGTGGGAAGAGATGAACATTCGAGACTGTCTGAAAGTCTCATGGACTCGGAGGAGACTTCAATTCAGCAAGGAGTGTTGATGAAGATGGGATCAGTTGATTGCATGGTCTACTAGGGAAGCAGCAACAACATCCCATATTTCCAGGTGGGCAGGGATGAGAAGATGAGACTATATGTGGGTCTCATAAACTCAGAAGTGAGTTGGAATCAGCCAGGGGAGCTGACAGAGCAGGAGGATTTGGATCAGCAGGTGTAGCTGACAAAAAAGGAGAGAGATCAGGATGATCTTTTGATGATTGGGGGAATTGGGATATTCCTACCATCTTCCCAAGAGGAGGTAGAAAATTATGTTGTAGATGATATAACAATAGCAGGGGAACAGTCAGCTATGAATGTCAAAAGGAAATTGGAGAAGACATTTGAGACTGCCCAAGCGGATGAAGGGAAAGAGAATGAGCATTATGAGGAATGGCTCATCACTTTCAGCCAGGAAGCTGAGAGCGCTGTAGCATTGGAGATGACAGCAGAAGAAGAAGCAGAAGCAGAACAAGGGGATGACGAGCATTATGAGGAATGGCTCAAAATTTTTAGCCATGAAGATGAAAAGAATGCAACAGAGGATGTTGTAGAAGCAGAAGAGGAGGAGGCAGACAGTATTTGATTTACTGATCTATGGCAACAATTCGAATCCCTGGAAGAGAGGGTGAAAGTGCAGAGTGTGCACATCAGACAGGTGAAGTTGGAAATAGATGAGGAAGGCATGGGAGATCATGATGATTAGCCCAATGGCCAGAAATTTTTGCAGCTGAGGAGACTGCAACAACAGGACCAGCCACTGGAGCAGTTGGATGAAGTGATAGAGGAAATCAGGGAGTTGATGTTGAAGTCAGCAGACACTGCCAGCAGGGAGCAGCTGGGCAGAAGGAAAGAAGAAGAAGTAGCAGCAACGACGCAACAGAAGAAATAACAGCAGACACTGCCAGCAGGGAGCAGCTGGGCAGAAGGAAAGAAGAAGAAGTAGCAGCAACGACGCAACAGAAGCAATAACAGCAGAATGGAGCAGATGCAAAGCTCCAAAGACTTATTTTGGATCCAGGAGGGATTGCGACAGCTACAGGGGAAGCTCATGAGAAGGAGCTCATGATTTTTGCAGCTGTGGAGTATGATGCAGGAGCATCTCTCCATGCCAGCCAGCCAGTCGGCCAGCCACGTCAGCGCACATGCATTCGAGGATGAAAGGGAGGTGCAGCCTCATTCGAATTTGAAATGAATGTAATTAAACGTCTTAGGCTGGTAAGCCATGGAAGTCGTGCCTTTGTGCAGGCATTAGATAGGATTGGCTTTAATGCCAAGATCGGCTGAGATCTAGTTCTGGATAGCAGACTAGACAGCCATTGAATGTAATTTATTAGGGTAGGTAAATCCTGGAGGGAAGCGCTAAGAGCCCCTCAGGTAAAAGAAACTTGATATTTCATTTTTGAGAGAGATGGTTGTAGTAGGAGTTGAAGAGCCGAGAGAGCTCAGGAACACCATTGTAAAGATACAGGCATTGTTGCCATTTATTAATATAAACAGAGCAGTTTTTCTTGCATATTCTGTGTATATGGATGTCTGTATGTGGTCTGTGTATATGCAGTGAATGTATGTTATGTGGATGCATTCTACAGGAGTTGTGTTTGATTTTAGGGTTGAAACCGAAACCGTCCGTCTGCAAGGACAGGTGGCAAAGGATCGGGCGCCGTCGGCATTTTGTCCATCGGGATATCGGAGATCCCAGGGACAAGAGTTTTGTGCATTATAGATTCCCGATCCACGAAATCCAGATCTGTGGGGAATAGCTGTCAGCCATAGCGGAATTGAGAGAAGCATCATTGTGCGGGAGCCAGTTGTCAGCTGGACGGAGGTCAAGGCTCATTGGGGATTGGAGGAACGGGGGTTGCGAATACATGTGCATCGCGACATCACAAACCCTGAAACCTCGATAGGAAGGTATAAGGCTATGGTCACGGAGTGATGGTCAGATTGACTGGGAGCTAAGCTCAGGAGGGCTAGCATGTGAAAGGAGCCATCGGGGATCGGAGAATCGCGAGTTCAGAGGACTTGTGAATCTTTCTATCACAAGTGCCGAAATTCCGATAGGAGGAGCCGCGATAAGAGGTAAGGCCATGGCCGTGTGGAAATGGTCATGTGGACCCGGAGCTGAGTCAGGAGGACCAGCGCGTAGACAAAAGCGCTCATCAGAGAATCAATGATCGGGAGTTTAAAGGGTCAAGAACTCTTGACAGCGGAAACGCCGAAACCCCGAACCCCGATAGTGAGTCGGGGATAACCACGGCTAAGTGCAGGGGTCGAGAAGGAGGAAAAGAAAGGACCTATGGACCGGGTCAGGTTGTTGCAGCAGTGATTCCCGAGGGAATCCAAGGAGCTAATTCGGCTCACGAAGGAGTGAAATTGAACGATCCTGTGAGCGGGTGAGTCTGAGGTGTAGGAACACGATTTCGTCTGCATCAGGAATTCGAATGAGGCTGTGCCTCCCTTTCATCCTCGAATGCGTGCGCGTTGACATGGCTGGCCGGCTGACTGGATGGCATGGAGAGATGCTCCTGCTTCAAATCTACATGATGAACTAGTGAAAAAACATATTCATATTCATCATCCTGCTAATTTTGATCTTCTGCATATTGCGCTGTTTGTTGAGAGTTAGAATTTGATGTCTTCTTGAACTTTGGAAATTGATCATTGTTGGTAAGACAATTTGATGCATAATGGCCCATCTTTAAGGATCTTTTACATCTTACTTGACTGAAATATCCGCCTCTTCCTGACCGTGCACTACTATTGTGATTATTACTTTGAAAATTTTGTTGATGAAAATTTCTACGACCTCTACCTTGACCACGACCTCTTCCATGGCCTCGATTAGAATACTGATTATAAAAGTTTTGAGAATTTTATTTTCGTCTTCCTTTAGAACTTTCAGCTTTAGTGTAAAGAAGATATTCTCCTGATTGTTTTTGTTTTCCAAAGGATTTGCTATGTTGAGACAACAATTCACTAAGAGGATCAAAATTTATAGTTGATAACTTATCAGTTATTTGCAAAGTCTCAAGAAAATGCTTATAAGATGGAGGCAATCCATTTATTACAATGGAGACTAGAAAACTATCTTCAAGTTTATAACAACCGCCTTTGATGATTTCCAGATGAATGTTCTTAATCCTTGAAATGTATTCTAATACATCACCATTGTCTGCTAATATTTGTTTAAGCAATTTCATTAGTAGATAACCTCTTTGAGATGAAGCATGAGTATCAAACAAATTCTTTAATAGATTCCAAGCAGACCATGCATGTTTTGAATTCTCAATATGAACAAACATCTGTTGTGTTATAGAAGAACGTAGCAAAGCAAGTTCTTTTTCATATTTCAAATTTCATTTGTCTAAATAAGTAGCGTCAGTGGGCTTAGTTGGAGCAGTATAGATATCATGCCATAATTCATTATAGATCAAAGTGTTATGCATGTGCTGACTCCAATTTTTGTAATTCTTGGGTCCATCTAACTTATCTGATTCTGTGAATAGGTTGATTAATTTAGACATGATGATAGATTGCCTTATTGCAAGAATTGCATGTTAATGATCACACTACCACACTGAATAATTGTCAAAACACTAAAAGAGAGACACAAGGCACCAGAAAGAAAGAGTACATAGTCCACGCAAGAATATCACTTTTAAGGGCTTGGCCTTGACCCTTTAAAAGTCTCGTTGGAAAATAAATTTGAGAGAGTATTTCACTAGACTCTTCTCAACTTCTGAGCTTCAAGATTACAATCAAAACTTTTAAAATTTGTCCTTTTTACAAGAATTATAGTGCACTTTAAACAAATTAAAGGCTTCTCATAGCAAAAAGTGTTCTCAAAAATACAACCACTACTACATATGGGCAGATTATTCCACGAAAATTTACCACGCTTCCACTAGCTTCATATTTTTTTTTAAACAGAGTGGGATTTTCGTCGCTATTGCCACGAAAGTTCGTCTCAATATCGACGAAACTCTTAATTTAACCTAGTCGAGATTTGCGTTGCTATAGTGACAAACTTTCATGGCAATAGCGACGAAAATTTTTCCTATCTCATTGGTCAGTGTTAACGGCTAGTTGACTATTTTATCTATATATACGTGACTTTAAGAGACTTTGCCACACAATTGCTATAGTTGCGACACTATTCTTGGATTTTGTTTGAGCTGTTTATTTTTTCCATCACCCACCGGTTGAACAAATCAAATTCTCGATCTACATAGCTCGGATTTTGAACTTGCAAGGTTAGTATGTTAAAACATTGTGTAGGTTAATTTCAAAAGGAAACTAGGGACTTTAATTAATTCATACTTTCCAACTCTTGTTTCATAAGGGAGATATATGTTAAAACTGTAAACCCCACTTAATTCAATTAATTCATACTTTCCAACTCTTGTTTTATATAGCCCTCAAATAGCCTTTCTCCATGCCCTCAAGTAGCCCTCAAATATCCTTTCCCCATGCCCTCAACACTCGTCATGAAGTTAGGAACCTCAGATTCCCCTCAAGTATGCCCTGTCAGATGTCACTCAAAGTAACTCAAATTCAACCTTTAGGGTGAAAATACACATACCCCCACCCTTCCCCTTTAGATGTGTGTCAACATTCCTTTCCAGCCTTTCAACCTTTCCTTCCTCTCCCTTCTTAGGTCGAGCAAGCCAAAAGATACATACCCTTGAATTTGATGTCGTTGATTTCCTCAATGCATTGTTTAATACTTCAATAGTAGAGGCATTTATCCTCTCAATTGAATTCATTAGTTATGTTCACTCTTAAGGGTCTATTAAGGTGGATATATTATTATTCATACACAATGCCTGCTTTTTTATTTCCTCACCTCAACCGATATCATCTCCTTCAATTTTTTTCGAAGATCAAATTTTATGTTCTCCATCATCGACCATGACGTACCACTTCTTTCATCTCTCTCTAACATAATTGGTCATGTCCCAACAAACATTGCATAAGAGTATATTTGGATATCATTATGTTTTGGTTTCTAGTTCATTGATGTATATTCTTGTGAGCTCTTTCATATCATGCTTGTATGGTGCCAAAAACCCTTCTCCAAGAAGTAAGAGGGCAGGCATGTCTAGATTGTGATGATTATTTGGTTATTATCCACATAGAGGTTAAATATTTAGGCTTAAGGTTTAAGGTGTAGGGATTTAGGTGTCTAGAACTAAGGGTTAGGGTAAATGGTTAACAATTAATTCATACTTTCCAACTCTTGTTTCAATTAAACCCTAAACCCCACCCTTCCCCTTTAGGTGTGTGTTAAACTACCTTGACTTGTCTTTCCTTTCCTTTCCTTTCCTTTCCCCATGCCCTCCTTCGAATTTTGTGTTGTTACTTCACTTGTTGTTACTCACTATTACTCTTCTCCAACTCGCTATAACTTTGCTGCAACACTTTTTGTAACTTTGCTGCAACTCACTATAACTATGTTGTAACTCTACTGCAACACTATGCTGTAACTATACTTTCTCCTTCAAATTTTGTGTTGTTACTCCACTTGTTGTTACTCACTATTACTCTGCTGCAACTCACTATAACTCTACTGCAACACTTTCTGTAACTCTGCTGCAACTCACTATAACTATGATGTAACTCTGTTGCAACACTATGTTGTAACTGTACTTTCTCCTTTGAATTTTGTGTTGTTACTCCACTTGCTGTTACTCACTATTACTCTGCTGCAACTCGCTATAACTCTGCTGCAACACTTTCTGTAACTCTGCTACAACTCACTATAACTATGTTGTAACTCTGCTGCAACACTTTGTTGTAACTGTACTTTCTCCATCGAATTTTGTGTTGTTACTCCACTTGCTGTTACCACTATTACTCTGTTGAAACTCGCTATAACTCTGATATCCCTCATACTCTGCATCAATGTTTGGGTCTAGGTTGAATGTTATGGCTCTCTCCAAAATAGTAATATATTTATTCTTATTCTTTTGAAACACCTTCAAAACATGTTGGTAGGCCTAAAAATGCATTTGTAGGTTCACATATTGTATGCTCTACTCCATGCTCTAACCTCATTTCCAACCCAACCATAAATCTCTCCCCAATGGTCCTTTAATTATGGAATTTCTTCACTTTTTAGATAAGTATTGTGCTAAACCCATAAGAACATATGCACAACAATGAA
>SNQJ01S0037197.1:95091-116488 GCA_010110895.2 Picea sitchensis
ATTAGGGCCAAATTTAACTTCAACCCATTCTTGAACTTTGGGCCATTACAAATCCATCCTACCACTTTTTAAACTTCATCTAATAACAATACTTTGAACGTAAGCCCCCTGAGCATTTTGAAACAAGGATAATGGGCCACTTCAGTATGGGGGCATTGAGCCATTTCAAAATATTGGGCTTCTTATGAACTTTTTCAAAACTTAATAGGAAGGCCATGATTTCAGCACTTGGACCTGCAACTTTACGCAACTTTATGCAACATGAAACTTTATGCAACAATGCAACTTTCTTCCCCTAGAAAATCCTACGAAGATTTAAATAGGACCTAAAAAAATTATGTAAACGTACCAATGGTTCCAAATGCAACTATATTGCAACTATATTCTCAAATATTGGTGAGTGGTCAAATGCAACTATATTGAAACTTATGCAACTATATGCAACTATATTGCAACACTTTCGTATGCAACTATATGAAACTATGCAACATGAAACTTATGCAATTGTATGCAACTATATTGCAACTATATGAAACTAGGTGTGGCAATTTCAACTTTATGCAACTTTATGACGGATAGGTGTGGCAATTTCAACTTTATGCAACTAAATGAAACTATATGCAATTGTGTTGAAAGTGAGATGTGTTGTAACTATATTGCAACTTATGTGACTATATGCAACTATATGCAACTTATGCAACTATATTGCAACTTATGCAACTATAATGCAACAATCCTAAAAAGATTCAAATAGGACCTAAAAACCTTATGTAAACATACCAATGGTTCCAAATGCAACTATATTGAAACTTATGCAACTATATTGCAACTATATTCTCAAATATTGGTGAGTGGTCAAATGCAACTATATTGCAACTTATGCAACTATATGCAACTATATTGCAACTATATGCAACTAGGTGTGGCAATTTCAACTTTATGCAACTTTATGATGGATAGGTGCGGAAATTTCAACTTTATGCAACTAAATGAAACTATATGCAATTGTGTTGAAAGTGAGACGTGTTGTAACTATATTGAAAGTTCTCGGATTTTCATGGTCAACATCTATCTCACTGTCACGTGACATCCACCTGGCACCTCTCCGCTCATGCCATTTGAGGTGGAAGATACATGGAACTGATATGGTACCTACCTAACTTATCGTAGTGGAACTTCTATTCATATAAAAGTATAGTCATCGACGTTCAAGACTTCTCCCAGTTCACTCATATTCTACCTACAACAGATGCAACATCAAAGAATATTCCCTTTCGGTACCATCCATTCAACGTTTGAAATATTCAAGCAGTCTCACTACTTCGAAATCAGGCTATCTATGAATATACATCTTCTAACTACGACATATACAACATCAAAGAATATTCCACTTTGATATCGTCCATTCGACGTTCAATAGATTCAGGTAGTTTCACTGCTTCGAAATCAGGGTATCGAGGAATATTCATCTTCTACCTACGATGAACCTTTTTCAATTGACTTCGTTGACACTTATGGTCTCCCCGACCAATGGTTGATATTTATTTAGTGATCTAAGGTCCTCTTTCCCATATAGACCACACTCAAATAATCAAGCAATTAACTATTAGCATGCGTCATCATACTAACACTCTCAATCAACACCAACTCTCTCATTCCCCTTGACTTGCTAAGTGGGATCCTTGATGATCAATGGTTGAGGTTATCTCACCCGCTTTCATATATACATCCCACATGTTGAAATATTGTAACTTCAAAGAGTATTCTATTTATTATTGATGTATTATTCATTAGATCAATCCCCTTTTGCGGATTGATCATGTCGGGTATTGTAAATGACCAAATCCACTTTTGCGGATTCGTCAAACCCTAATTGTAATAGGAAGAATAAGAAGTCGGCCCCCATATTCATTAAAGGTGTTTATAACCACCCAAAAGAAGAAGTCAACCTTGCCAGTGAAAATACACCTCCGTCCACACATGCCAGATTTTATAAATAAAGAGGCTAGAGCCTCATTTGGACACACACTCACTTGTTCATCAAAGCGGAAGTTCAGAGCTGCAGTTGGAGAAGAAGTAAGAGAGAGAGAGGCACATTCTTGGGAGAGGAATTTCTGTATTGTTTGAGTTGTCTCTTGGAATTGTATTGGCTATCTATATTAAGGAAGTTTTTGCTGGGTTTTCTCCCCCATGAGGGTTTCCCAGGATAAATGATGTGCCTCTTATGATTGTGAATTTCTCAGTGATCCTATCTATGCTATTGTTATATAGTAAATTGAAAATAAACCTAATAATATATTAAACCTTAACATGGTATTAGAGCTAAGCTGAAGAGAACATCTTTCACAAGGGAAAGTGAAAAACGTCATTGTTGTCGTACATGCAAATTAGGGATTTTTATTGAAGAAGTATTTCAGCCCCAAAACCATCTAGAAAAGTGCGCCCTTCCTCAAGGATTACTTTGGCATCCTCAGCGCAAATTTTCAGTGGCTAGATCTCCCGGAAAGTGAAACCCTAGTTTTCACAAAGTATCAGAAGTACCAGAAAACTAGAAGTACCAGAGTACTAGAAGTACCAGAAAACTAGAAGCACCAGTCTAGAAATCCGCAGATCAATTTTGGAGGGGTAAAAGTTAGATTTTCTGAAATCTAACCACACCAGGCTACTCGCCTTAGCAAAACACACCTCCTGGTAAGTTTAGAATTCAATTTTGAGCATTTTCAATTTTTGGTCATTTTTCTAGCTCTAGGTAAAATATGTTTGGAAGCACTAAGCTTGTTGACAATATAGAAGGTGTGGAAAACTTTCATGCCTGGAAGTATAGGATTGGACTCATTCTTGAAGAGAATGACCTAGCAAGATTCTTCAAAGAAGAAGTACCAGAACCCGTCGATGCTGCAAATAAAGCAAAACACCAAAAGGACATTATTAGGGCTAAAAGAATCATTGCAGATTCTATCAAAGATCACTTGATCCCTCAAGTGTATTCAAAGAAGAATCCAAAATAAATGTTTGATTCCCTAACCAGACTATATGAAGGAAATAACATAAATCGTAATATGAATCTAAAAACTCAGCTCAAGAATACAAGGACGCAGAAAGGAGAATCAATCCAAGAATATTTCTCTAGAATATCTCAATTCAAATAACAGCTAGAAGCAATTGGAGATACTATAGATGAATATGAACTTATAATGACAACCCTTAATGGTCTCTCAAGACCTTGGGATGCATTCATCCAAACCATTTGTGCAAGAAAGGAGAAACTACAATTTGACAACCTTTGGGAAGAATGCATTCAAGAAGAATCAAGAGTAGATAACCAAGAAGATTTACTATCAAGAGATGAAGATCAAGCCCTAGATACTCGCACCAAAGGAGGAAGAAAGAAGTCTTACTTCTAGAAAGAAACTCATAAAGAGTCTCACCCCCAAAACAAATCTATTCATAAATAATCTCAACCAAAGACATTCCAGAAGAAAGGACAAAGAAAGGAAAGATATTTCTCATCTTACCAATGCCACCATTGTGACAAGATGGGACATATTGCAAGACATTGTCCAGATAGATGAGCAGAATACAAAAGGAAAAACAAGAGGCATCATGCCCATGCAATTGAAGACGAAGAGCCACCGACAAAGATGATAAGAGAATGAATTGAAGACTATGTTCTAATATTGACCCTCTCAGGATCAACAACACCTGGAGAGGGCACTTAGCTCATTGATAGTGGTGCTTCCAAGCACATGACAGGTCAAAGAGATATTCTCTCTTTCCTTTCAGAAAATAAGTTTTCTTAGAATGTTACACTTGGAGATGATTATCAATACCTATTAAGGGAGTAGGAGAATCAAACTACAAACTGAATTTAGGGACTCCAATGAAGATGAAGGATGTAATCTATGTACCAGGTTTGACAAAGAACCTAATCCCCATATTATCTTTAGAAAATAAAGGCTTTAGAGTTTTCTTTATATATGGATAATTTCTTATGCGGGCTAAAGGAAAAATCATGAAAGAATCAATCGTCATTGGAAAAGAAGAAGGTGGATTGTATAAGCTAAAGGATCACTCAGAAGCAGCCATGACCCACGCCATTGAGAATCCATGTGAACTTTGGCATAGAATATTATCCCACATCAACTACAAGGCATTAACATATGTATGCAAAGCATTCACAGGTCTACCAGAACTCAAGGTTGACCATGAAGGTGGGTGCAATGGATGTGCACAAGGGAAGAACATCAAGAACCCGTTTCCGAAGAGAAACAAAAAAGAAGAAGGAGTCTTAGAACTCATTCATTTAGATGTGTGTGGCCCAATTCCATCATCCTCCTTCAGTGGGTATGTATACTATATATGTTTTATTGATGATTATTCTTGTAAGACCTGAGTTTACTTTTTGAATTCAAAATATGAAGTGTTCAGTAAATTCAAGGAATTCAAAGCCTTGATAGAGAATCTTTCTGAAAGAAAAATCAAGATACTTAGGTCAGATAATGGAGGAGAATACACCTCAAAAGAGTTTGTGAACTTCTGCAAAGATGTCGGGATCAAGAGGGAGCTCACCACTCCCTACAATCCCCAACAAAACAGTGTAGCAGAAAGAAAGAACCGAACTATAATGGAAGCAGTGAAGACCATGATCCATGATCAAGATATTCCAATGTGGTTATGGGCAGAAGCATAAAAAACAACAGTATATGTACAAAAATGATTGTCCCATAGTGCACTTCGGTTCAAGACCCCTGAAGAGATGTTCTCCGGAAATAAGCTAGAAGTAATCCATCTCAAAATATTTGGCTGCCCAATATTTGTACATATTCCGAAAGAGAAGAGAAACAAGCTGGACCCTTCAGGAAATAAGGGAATATTTGTTGGATACTGTGAGGTCTCCAAGGATTTCAGGATTTATATACCAGGTCACCATCATATTGAGATCAGCAATGATGTGACCTTTGATGAAGATGAAGAACTCAAGAAATCCATAAGATGCCAGCTTGAAGAAGTATATGACGAGGAACCTGTAGCTCCCAGATTTGCAGAACCAATGATGGAAGTCATAACTTCCCCTGATGAGGAAATTCTAGAAGATCATGACATAGTATAATTTCAAGAACCTCCTCATACGACAATATCCCATAAGAGAAACCCTGTTTGGGATAGGGAGCTTATTCAATATGGAGAGAAGTATGGTGTTCCCAAAGGAACCACGAGACAAGTAAAGAGACCTAAGATATTCTATAGATATATGGCTTTGATGTGTGATATCTTAGAGAAGGAGCCTACCTGCTTTGAAGAATCCATTTAGAAGAAAGAATGGGTAGATGCCATGACTGAAGAATACCAATCCATTATAAAGAATGATTTATGGGAAATAGTTCCCAGACTGAAGAGAAAGGATGTGGTATCTTCCAGATGGCTTTTCAAAATAAAACATGATGGTGATGGAAGTATTGAGAAGTACAAAGAAAGGTTTGTCGCTCATGTATTTTCTCAAAAGGAAGGCATTGACTATGAAGAGACATTTGCTCCTGTAGCTAGATACACTTCAATCAGAACTATCATAGCCCTTGCAGCTAATATGAAGTGGAAGTTACACCAGATGGACGTAAAGACAAGTTTTCTAAATGGTGTCATTGAAGAAGAAGTGTATATAGAGAAACCTCAAGGATTTGAAGTTGAAGACAGGAAGTATCATGTCTGTAAGTTGAAGAAGGCTCTGTACGGATTGAAGCAAGATCCTAGAGATTGGTATGGAAGGATAGACAGTTTTCTGACGATCTTGGGCTTTACCAATAGTAAAGAAAATTCTAACCTTTAATTCAAGGTTATGAATGATGAGTCAGTGATATTGTTGCTGCATGTGGATGACTTATTCTTAACTGGAGAATAAAATATCATCACCGAATGTAAGAAGAAGCTCACTAAAGAATTTGAGATGAAAGACCTTGGCATAATGCATTATTTCTTAGGTCTTGAGGTATGGCAGAGCCCAGAGAGGATCTTCCTTAACCAAGGGAAGTATCCAGTTGAAATACTAAAGAGATTTGATATGTTGGAGTGAAAATCCATGAATACACCCATGGAAATGAAGTTGAAGCTTTTGGTTGACACTTCGTCAGAATTGATTGATGCCATATTGTATAGACATATCATTGGATCGTTGATGTAACTGACGAACATCAAACCGGATATCTATTTTGCTGTGAACACTTTGAGTCAGTTTCTGGTAGAACCCAGACATGTTCACCTAGTTGCAACAAAACATGTGATGAGGTACCTTAAGGGTACATTATACTGTGGTCTCAGTTATGATGGAGATCATGACTTCACACTAAGTGGGTACACTGATTCAGATTGGGTTGGAAGTGTCTCTGACGGGAAGAGAAATTCAGGATGTTGTTTTAGTTTGGGGTCAGCCATGATCTCATGCCGTAGTAGGAAGCAATTAAGCATTTCTCGCAGCACAACGAAAGTAGAATACATTGTTACGTGTTCTTCCAGCTGTGAAGCCATATGGCTTTGAAAGTTGTTGACAGTTCTCTTCGACCTAGAGATGGAAGCAACCATGATCCTATATGATAACCAGAGATGCATAAAGATGACATAGAATCTTGTATTTCATGACAAGTCAAAACACATAGATATCCGATACCATTACATCTGTGATATGGTACAGAGAGGAGCCATAGAGCTCCAATATGTTAGCATGGATGAACAGGTCGTTGATGTGTTAACCAAGCCTCTATCTCATGTAAAGTTTGAGCACTTTCGAGATAAGGTCGGTATAGTCCGAAAGCACCTCCCTCGAAAGGGGGAGTAGTGTTGTATTGATGTTTTCAGCTTAGTTTTGTGATGTCAGCCTCGTGTTGATGATATTTTAGCCTCATGTTGTGTTGATGTGCCATCCTAGTGCCTCTCATGTTGTGTTGATGTGCCATCCTAGTGCCTGATTCCAGCTTAATTGCTGTGTTGTGTTGCCTTAACTGTTGTGTTGTGATTCCATCTTATTCTCTGTGGTGGTTACAAATTTTAATTGTTGTATTTTGATTCCATTTTAATTGTTGTGTGGTGTTGCTAGCTTTATTCATTGGGTGGTTGTGATTCCATTCAATTGTGTGTGGTGTTTCCAACTTGTCTTTGTGTTAGAGTCCAAATTTTAATTGTTGTGTGGTGTTGCCATCTTAATTGTTGTGTTGTGGATTCCAACTTAATTGTTGTGTGGTGTTGCCAACTTAATTGTTGTGTCAAGATTCCATCTTAATTGTTGTGATGATGTGCTAGCTTTTAATTGTTGTGATGATGTGCCAACTTAACTACTGTGATGATGTGCCAACTTAAATGCTACGATGCCAGCCTCGTGCTGAAGACTATCAGCCTCATGATGTGATGATGATGTATTAGGTTTTATACTAATCCATATTGAAATCATCATAAAACTCATGTGTATAAATCAAATACTCAAACCAAAAAAAAAAAAACTTTTTTTTTTTTGATTATTTATAGATATGCCAGCTAGTGTCTCCAAGATGTTGTTGATGATGTTGTCCTCTCTCCTCAATTGACACTGCTGTAGAACAATATCCTTCTTTTTAAGGGGGAGTGTGGAAATATTATAACTGCAAAGAATATTCCCATTTATTATTGATGTATTATTCATTAGATAAATCCCTTTAAGGATTGATCATGCTCTGCATTGTAAATGACCTAATCCCCTTTTGCATTGGTCAAACCCTAATTGTAATAGGGTAGAAGAAGTCATCCCCAGATTAATTAAAGGTGTTTATAACCACCTTTAAGAAGAGTCGACCAGTGAAAAGACACTTCCATCCACATGCCATCAGATAAATAAAGAGGCTAGCCTCTTTTTGATACACACTCACTTGTTCATCGAAGCGTCTGAGCTGCAAAAGTGAGAAGAAGGAAGATAGAGAGAGGCACATTCTTGGGAGAGGAATTCTTGTATTTGTTTGATTTATCTCTGGTTCCTAGATAATCCATATTAAGGAAGTTTTTGATGGGATTTCTCCCCCATGAGGGTGGCTTCCAGATAAATGATGTGTCTCTTTGTGGATTGTGTATTTCTGATCCTATCTTATGCTATTGTTATCTAAGAAATAAATTGAAAAACCCATTAATAGCTTAAACCTTAACACCACATCCCACTTCAAAGTCTCTCATTCAAATATTTTTCTACGATGCTTGAGAATTCCCTACAAACAACCCACCATGATCTACGGTTTAGATCTCCTCAGATCTACAACTTTCATTCTCTACTAGGTTAACACAAGGTTCAACGATAATAAAACTGTCTCTTTGGGGTCTTAGTCATTTCTTGAGTTCTATAGAACTTCTCACCGATTTTCAAGGGTTCATAAACTACTCCAAGGCCATTACAAGTTATTAAATCTTAAAGAGAGTAATCTTGCATGAATTACAGGTTATCCACACGAGAATGAAAAATCCTCGAGTATGCAACAATCCACACTTAACTCCTATTCATGATGATCATATAAAAAAAATAAAACAACATAACATATCTTGACTTTTCAAGCATTCCAATCATGGATTATAATGACTGATCTTTCCTCTTAAATCCATATATCCACACATCATATATAGATATTTCATTTATATATAATCAATTTTAGTACAGATCTAGACATTTATATGGTAAGGAAATAGCCAAATCCAACTCACTGTGAGAGGACATCTTTCCTCCTAACCTTAAGCCTTGCTGCAGATTAAATTCCTACAACACACCTCCTTTGTTGTACTAACATACTGCCAAGGAAATTGACTCAGCAGGGTTCTAATTTTGCGATGATCTAGGAAGGTTTCTTTCCTTCCTCCTTGATGTAAATAAAAATTTTCCACCTCCCACTAAGCTTTGGGTCTTATCAAGTGGTTTCTCAACTGAATTTCCCCCACACAAGGGAGTGCCTTCTCCTGCCTAATAAATCCTCACACTTCCATTACCAAGGCACAATTGAGCCTCTTCCATAAGCACCAAGTCAGTATCCACTATTGATCCAATTTGATCTAGGTATTGTCTGCTTAGGGGTGATCATCAATAACACAAATAAGCTTCCTGCCTCCTTTAAAGACATTCTTTTTCTTTCTCTTCCTCTCACTCAACACCTCCAAATCTCTTAACTTCATTCTCTCTTGCTCATCTATAAGTCATCTTTGTTTTGATGTTTGTTCTCCTCCTCTCTCTCCCGTTCTTCCTTCTCTCCCAGCCTCTTCTACTCCTCAGATCTCCTGTGGATTCTATAGACATAATTGCTAGGTATGGGGCAATCCCATGGTAATTCCTGTCCTGCTGGTTCCAACTATCCTTTCTATGCATAATGACCCCATCATTAATTCGACCCAACCACCTATGCTACTTATTTTAATAGTCACATGGTTTTTCATATAAGTCGGGTATGTTGGTAAGTGTGGTTTTATGTTTGAAAGTATAGATTAGCTTGATATGAAAATTTTTATTTTCAATTCGTTCACTCTTTCAAGAATCATTCAATCAAATTAATGCCTCATCAATTTCCTTTGTATCAGTACTTTCAAGATTGTTCCATCTCAGTCAATTGTTTGGCATTTTAATTAATCAAAATACAATTACATGCCTAATAATATAAACACATGAAGTTTGTTAATAATTATACTCTTTGGGGAAAATGGGTATTATATCTTCCAACATGTCCCAAATGTTTTTCTAGGAACCATGTCAAAAGTTTCTTTAAAGTCAACAAAACAACAACAAAAAGATTAGTTTAAGTATGGAAGAGCTCCTATGCGATTATCCTAAAGGTAACAAGATGGTCCATGTTTGAATGATATCTCCTCCTAAACCTATCGTGACCTTTATTCCTTTGACTCCCTACTTTCTATCCATAGTTTAATATTCTTTTCCAAAATAATTCCATAAAGCTTGGCTAAAATCAGCTAATCATGATGGTCCCATAATTAGAGGGAACGTTTCTATGGTTCATGCTTAAATAGGAACAATGAGGCTTTGTGTCTAGGGTTTAGTAGTTCTTTGGTTAACTTCCCGTATGTGAGGGATGAGGATAGTCCTTCCGATTTTAAAATTTCATATTGATAGCCTTCAATGTCCTTGGGCCTTCCTATTTGCAAGTCGCTTAACCTTGAACTCAATGTTATCCAAAGAAAAACTTATCCTCTTTAAGGACAATAGGAATGGTTTCCAAGGCAAGAGAAACTCAGAAAGATCTCTTTAAGATAGGCATTCCATTCTTTAAGGGAACCATGATATTTTCTTTTAGTATTGTGGATAAGAATTTGCCTCCATAACTTCTTTTTAGGATCAAGCTAGAAATTAATGAAAGCCACTCTTCCATTTTATTGAGATAGTACATTTTTTTCCTTTTATTGGGGGAAAGACTCGCCTCTAAGAGGATGATAGGATTAGGTATATTTCCTTTAATTTTGATATTCTTTCTCCAAGATTCTCCATATATGGCATCCCCAAACTTCACATCTTGAATAATAATAGGCTTAACCAACATCTCAAAGAGGAGTTTTCTAGCCATGATTTACAACTCATTTTCAAGCCCATAATAAGATCAAGTGATTTACAATTGCTTTCTTACCCATATATTATCTATATATAATAAATTATATTATTTTTAATTAATATATATGATATATAATGATTTATAATGTTAAATAATTATTTTTACACATACATATTATTATTATTATTATTCACAACTTTGAAAATACGTCCAAGTTGACCGTGACTTCTGAATGCGGCCCTGCTATAAACCCGCAATGGTTTGTTTGCCTAATGGTTTGCTCATATTTTTTGTGATATAGCACTCAGAAAAGCTTCGGCATTAGTGGCCACTATCTTGGATTTAACTTGTTTTAAAATACCTAACCAAACTTCTTGAGTGCCTTCCTCAGCCCGTGTGGTACTGGTTTTATTGCTAGAGAAGTCAAGTGAGAGAAGTTTTGACATTTTGAATATATATATTCAAAGATACCGTGTGAGAGATTTGATTTTGTTTAAAGCAGAGAAAATTATACCATGGCTGAAGCTTATTTTCGTCTCTGGATTTGTTGGTGTGGGCATAGAAAAAGTATTGAACCAGATTCGTCACCAGATAGGGATTGCTATCCGCTACGAGAGAGAATTGGGCTCTCTTAGGAGTCTGGTAAAAGACATCCAGCCTATCATCAACCAGATCCAATGATACCGCCCAACACTGAACACAAAAAATGGAATTCCCACTTCTCAGTGCTATAATAAGGCTTCAGCCATCAATATATGGCTTAAAAAGTTGGATTTGCTTCTCCGACAAGCATTAGAAATGGTGCAACAGTGCACAATTGCACCAAAGATTAATGTTATTTTCCGATATCAATCAAGTAGAAAGATCATTCATCTTATTTCAGCTATTAAAGGACATCTAAAATTGTCTCCTTTGTCTGCGTGGGCCCAAATTCCTGAGATGTTGGAGGAACTCAAGCAGGAAATTGGGTAGACTATAAAGGAAAGCATAGAAGCCATGGTTTCTTCAAGCACTTCTTCTGCAACCACCTTCCAATCTCTTGCTTCAATGGGATTCTTCATAAAGGAACCCCGTCCTACTGATTGATTGATTCGGAGAAGAGAGATATTTTGCAACACTCGAGAAGCTACTGATTGATTTGGACAAGAGAGATATTTTGCAACACTCGAGAAGCTACTGATTGATTCAGAGTTCTCGTCCATTGGCGTGGTTGGCAAGGGTGGATCCGGAAAGACTCTGCTTCTCAAGAGAATTTTCAACAGTAAAAGGGTGCGGGAGGTCTTTAGCGAAGGCTTATTGCTTTGGCTTACTGTTTCTCAGTTTCCGTCTTTTAAAAGTCTTCGGAAAGAACTCTGTCAGCAGATAGCCATCCAAACAAATGTATGTGATATTGAATATAATATGAACCCAGAAGGAATAAAAATCTGGATGAATCAGACGCTGAAGGCAAAGAGATTTGCGTTGCTCTTAGATGATGTATGGGGAGAGGGTGCAAAATTGCTGGAAGAATTGGGTGTACCCTTGCTAACCGACCACTCGACCTTCAAAAATTATTGTGAGTTCGAGGGATCACAGAGCATTGTTAGAGATGGGGTTAATATAGAAAGGTCCAAAATAAAACGAAGGACTGATAGAAGATGAGAGTCACGTTGTTTACTCATCATGCTTCCCATATAATAATAGAAATCCGCCAGCGAGGATTGAGGAGAGAACGGCCAGGGTTGTGTGTGCCAAGTGTGGAGGGCTTCCCCTTGCAATCAAAGTAGTTGCCAGGTCAATGGCAGGCACTACTGATCCAAAGGAGTGGGAATTCGCTGTCCGGAGGTTGCCAAACGCCAACGGCCAAGACCTTCAAGAAGTTCTGTATGATCCGCTGAAATGGAGTTACGACGTTAATCCGCAATTGTGTTTTCTATACTTATCTGCCCTTTTAGAAGACCAGATCATCTGCATCGAACATCCGATTAAGGTGTTAATAGGCGAAGGGCTACTTGGTAGCTACGACCCATTTGAGGTGGGAACAATTTACTTCAACTTTTAGTGGATCGTTGCTTGATCGAACCGATATTGAGAGACGTCGATGGGTCCGTGGTGTATTTCAGGGTGCACGACATCCTGCATGATTTGGCAATACAAATCGCCGATAGGGAAGAAAACTTCTGCTGCCGCGCAGATAAGGGTTTGACAGATTTGACTGAAAATGAATGTCCAGGGGCCTCTCGGTTTTTTCTTGAACTACAACAAATTGACATCGTTTCCGAAGTCGTTGCGAGCTCCAGAAATCTCGTCATTGATCTTGGCTGGAAATCCAAATCTCAGAGAGATTCCAAGAAAAGTGATGAGGAGCATGTGGTCTCCTGAAGCTTTTGTTTTGAGATCGACGTCCTCCGGCCAGCTGCCTTTAGATCAGGCTGCTTAAGTCAGCTTGGTATGCTCCGTTGGTAGGGTGCCCATCATTGGCTGCATGCTGCCACTTCATGTGATCCGGTAAACCCGAAGATAAAATATGTGAAGCAAACAACACGGTGAGGCTATGCTCACTTCTCAGATACATTAATGAAGATGATTACATCTTTTATATAGGAAAAGACTCTATTGATTTGGTTACATGCAAACCAAAGACTCTGGTAAACCTGGAGATAAAATATAAGAGTTAATGAAGATGGATTACATCTTTTATATAGAAAAGACTCCTCCTTAGCCTACATGCAAAACAAAGAAAACTAGACTATTAACTAAGAACCGACTCTTAACACACCTACAACCGACTCTCACAACTAAAACTTATAACTAATGCTTACAACTAACTCTTACAACTCACTCTTACTCCATTATTACCAAGTCTCCCCCCTTAATGGAGAATGGATTGACTTCTACACCTAACATTTCCTTAAACAGTTCAAACTTAATCTTTCCAAGAGGCTGAGTGATTACCATCAACAAGATTTTCACTAGTATTACAATACACAAGAGTTATTTCATTTGACCGCAACTTTTCTCTAACAAAATGATACTGAGTTTCAACATGCTTTGTCTTTGCATGAAAAAAATCGGATTTCTCAATATTGATTGAACTTTGATTATCAAGCATCCGATCATCAGAGGTACCTTCGCTCTTTTCTCCAACATCTTGAAGAAGTCTTTTTAACAAAACAAATTTTTACCAAGTTGTTGTACACAAGGCTTTATATTCGGCTTTGGTAGAAGACAAAGATACAATAGGTTGCTTTTTATTTTTCCATGAAACAACCCCGGATCCAATGGCAAACGCATATCCAGTGGTTGATCGTCGATTATCTATATTTCCAACCCAATCATAATCTAAATAATATGTCAACTCAACATCAGATGTATGAGAATACTTAATACCATAATCAAGTGTACATTTAGATACCTGAGTACCACCTTTGCTACATTCAATGGTTTCTATGAGGTTTCGCCATGAACTGACTTCACACACTCACAAAATATGAAATAACAGGTCTAGTTGTGGTGAAATAATTCAAACTACCCACCATCCGTCTATACACAGTACCATTCACCTCCCTCGCGAATCCATCATCACAAGACAGCTTATTATCAAGTGTATGGGAACAATAGAAGACTTACACCGATCAATTTTAAATTTCTTAAGTATTTCTCTGATATATTTACTCTGACAAACAAAGCTACCTCGGTGATTTCTAAACTTCAAGACCTAGGCAAGAATGTAACTCACCAAGATCTTTCATTTCAAATACCTTTGATAATTGCTCCCTTGATTTCACTCAATTAACTTCTCTCTCTGCATTTCCCGTAATTATTAGATCATCAACATATAATGAAATCAATAATATATACCCATGTTCATCAAATTTGCATACAGATTTGATCACTTTTGTTCCTCATAAAACCCTCAAGAAGAAAAGAAAGAGTCTATCTTCATACCATGACCGAAAATTCGCTTTTAGTCCATAAAATGCTTTCTTTAACTTACACACAAGTGTTCTTGCCCCTTTTCAAAAAAAACCCTTCTGTGCTGAGTAAGGTAAACCTATTCCTTTAACTCATCATTCAAAAATGCATATTTAACATATAACGACGCAACTTCCAATGATACTTTGTAGCTAAAGAAATTAACATTCCTGCGATGTATTCACTTAGCCAATGGGTAAATGTTCTCAAAGATAATCAATACCTTCCGCTTGTGAATACCCCTAAGCCACCGCCAGTTCATACTCCCATTCATACTACCATCTATTTTAAACTTGGGTTTGTATATCCATTTGCATCCAATGGGCTTCTTATGTTTAGGCAATTTAGTCAATTCCCAAGTATTGTTTTTCATTATAGATTCATATTCTTCCTCCATTGCATTTCTCCATTCATCATGTTCATTAGCTTCATCAAAATTCATGAGTTCTATGACATTTGAAATGCTACTCATTATGGCATAGTCTTTATACCTCTCAGGAAGCCGAATTTGTCTTGAAGATCTTCTCAACTGATTATCTTCCTCCCCACTTTGTGAAGATTTGTCTTCACCTCTAGGTGAACTATGACTGCTTGAATTGTCCATATCATTGAGTCCTTCTTGAAGCTGATGTTGTTGTCGCTGCGGGGATGGTTGTTGTTGTCGTTGCGGGGATGGTTGTTGTTGTGTGGGCTGCTGCTGCTACTCTTCTTTAACTCCTTCATCAAGAAGTCTCTTCCATTCCTCATGACTGTTGTCATCATGATTTCCTGCTTCCTTCTCATGGAAAAGTACATCTTTAAATCATACATGCATCCATGCATGCACCTTTAAATCATAACCCCCACTTTTAAACATCCACCTCAAAATTTCTTAAATCTCTTACCCACTTTAATAAAAGGATTTATAACTTCATGTATACACATGCATTTATTTTATCCACATGCATTCACTTTAATATTCAAAATATCCCCCTTTTTTATTTAAAAGAAAACTTTATACCCCACTCTCAAACAATCCAATGCATGCAAATCTTATTCAATGCTCCACATATGCATGCATGCAAATCGTGAGTAACTCAAAAAAAAACTCATGCTTCCTCTTTCAACGCTAAAACTTACTCACACAGTAGCAACCTCACCGCACCAACAACCTCACGATTTGCTCCACGGCTTCTAAATCCCTGCGCGTTTACTGTCTGGTGCTTAGTATTGGCGCAGACTCTCTCCTCTGGCACAGACTCTCTACGCAGCCTCTCCATGCAGCAACTGTGCAAAAAACTCTCCACGCATATGTTGGAAGAGAGCAACAATCTCTTCAGCAGATCGCGCAAGAACAGGGACGCTCCACACAAAAATCAGCAGTTGGGTCCTCCTCAAAATGATCCCGTAGACCACAGACCACAACGATCCGCCTCTTTCCTTGTCGCTCTGATACCAAGATAAAATATACGAGAAAAACAACATGGTGAGGCTTCGCTCACTTCTGTATACATTAATGAAGACGGATTACATCTTTATATAGGAAAAGACTCTCCCGAGTCGGTTACATGCAAACCAAAGACAACTGGAATCTTAACTAAGAACTGACTCTTAACACGCCTACAACTGACTCTCACAACTGAATCTCTCACAACTGAAGCTTATAACTGGTGCTTACAGCTGGTGCTTTCTCCATTATTTCCAAGTCCTGGAAGTCCTTCAACTTGGTGGGTCGAAAATCGCAAAATTGCCATCGGACATTGATAGGCTGAGATCTCTCAAGCATTTAGGGCTTGAGCGTTGTGAAGATTTACAGTCTCTACCTTCGAATATCTCACTTCTTACGTCTTTGCAATACTTAGCAATGGATGGCTGCAGTCGTGTGTGGGCAAAAAACGGACAGGGAAAAAGCCATAAAATGGTGGCTTCTATTAATGATTTGCGCACTCTAACACAGCTAAAGAAGTTACACCTAGATAACAATGGAGAAATATTTTGTGAGGAGACAATGGGGAGTATGGATCAAATAGAGACACTCCAATTGAGGTTCATAGCACTGGCAAATTTACCAAATGACTTCTTCAATATGTCTAAGATAAAAAGGCTTTCGTTAAAATGTCCTTGTGTGGTTAAAATGGAGAGCCAGTTTTATAAATTTCAAAATTTGACCTCACTTAAGTTGGAGGAACTTCCAGAGTTACATAAACTTACAAATTTAAGATAATTAGAAATCATAAATTGTTTTAAAATAAGGAGGTTTCCTAAAGAATTTGGTGAAAAATGAGCATTTTCTTTATTGAAAATATTTTCAATAATTTTATTGAAGAGTTTAGAAGAATTACCAGTAATAGAGGAAGGTGCAATGCCTTCACTTCAAATATTCACCATCATGTTATGTGAAGAATAAAGGATTTTTCCAGAAAATTATTTGAGTATCAAAAAACTTCAGAAAATAAAATTCTGGGGTTGTTCAATGGTGCTCCAAAATTTAGAGAAAATCAAGAGAGCAAACAAAACAATAGAAATATTAGCAAAGACTACATCAGAGGTTAGAAATATTTTAGAAAGATGGATTCTAGTGGAAAATATAAGAGAACATTACTTTTATGGTGAATTTTGGTGTAATGAGTTTTCACTTTTCTTACAAGAGATTGGGGAGAGGACCAAGTACATTTGCACCGGAAATTTAGGATTATGTAATTTTTACATAGAGTCACTTTAGACTTCCAAATTTTTACCACATATATATATATGCATTAACATGTTCTTTACCTCCATATTTCTTATTGAGGTATGTGTTCAAAATCATGTCATGAAATTTCAAGATATTCAATATAGCTCATTTAAAAGCCTAAAGTAATGGTTGATAATTAAATACACCAATGGTTATTGGATAACTTATTATAAGGTGGATGTGACTTAAAATGAAATTTGAAATTTGAAATATTCACTTTATTTTAAAATGTGGAAACAAATTTTGTGAAATATATTTAAAAACATATAAATATTATTTAAAATTAATGTCTTTGAAAATGACACGACATTGAGATGAAAATGACATGTAAATAAAGACAATTTAGTGAATTATTATCTTAACTACTTTTTCAAAAAATAGTTTTAATAAAATAAAATTTGAGAAAATTTTAATATATTTCAATTTGATGTTATACATCTATATTTGCTTTGTGCTAAGTATATTTTTTTCCACCTTGATTCTCTATATCATTGCTAACTATTCCAATATAAATATACTAGCATACCCCCTAAGTGGGGGAAAGGAAACACCGAAAAAAATGAGTAACATATGTTTTAATGACCATCATTTTTAGTGAGAAAACAAAGAATGAAACACAGATAATATAGATAAGGGAATAGTGAAATAAAATTTCCACTGGTGCAGTCATATTTTGCATCCGGACAATGGATATGCATGACATTTTCAGTTTTGAGGTATAGCCATGTAATTTATGTCAATTTTTGTTGAGATAATATAAAAGCTTCTCCACTTCAAAGTGATCCTAGAGATGTAGTCCATTGTTGGGATGAACTTCGTTATCACATCTTGTGTTATTTCTCTTCTTATCATCTTTCCTCCATGTTTATGTCCTCTTTAATCATGTTGCACATAATATTTTATTTATGCTCTTAATGCAATTCATGTAAATGTCATCGATGAAAATATATTGGATCATAAAAGGTGCAAATGAGCTTATGGTTGGGTGGAAAACTGCTCACCCTCAGTCAATTTGCTAAGTTGTTTTCAAAATTTAGAGATAAGTGTTTATACCTTGCTATGAAATTTTCTTATAGTCCATATTATTTTAAGAGTTATGCATGCAATGTTAATGAGGAAGCTATGTGGAAAGTTATGGAAAGAAAATATTAGAAAGGATAATTGAAATTTTCAATTGCTACTCCAAGAATTTCAAATCAGTATTCCTTTGTATGTTTTTATCGAATTTATCTCAAAATAAAGTCCTTTTTCACATGTCTTTGGTAAAGATGTGATGCATAGAATCTGGATCGAATCACCTTCTAGATGCATACATTCTCAAGTATCTTATTTTCCTAGCATGTGTGTTGAAGATAACTATGTAAGGTATCTCCAATTAGCATGGTATGATAATGGTTATTTTTAGAGGCACAATGTTATAGGCAACCAAAGGCCTAGCTAATAATCAATTAAGGAATTGATAGCTTATATTCCCAAAAACCTTTTTTCCTACTTGTCTTTGTGTCTTCTAATTGGTGGAATCATTATCTTGGTTTTTTTATGAGTTGCCTTGCATTTGGTTTATGAAACTTATGAGATTAAATTCTATATAGTTTAGTTGGAATGAAATTCCTATGTAAAGGAACGAATGAATTGGAATGATAAAGTATGGCTAAGTGTTAATTACTAGTCTATGGCCTTTTCCATCTAGTGTATAATTATGAAGAATGTCACTTTCTCCCTTAGTCCCTTATAAGAATTGAATTTGTTTTAGACTAATATTTGTATGGTTGATTATCTTATTTTGATAATTATTATGAAGGTTGTGTGCTTGTTTTGTGACCCTCCATTGTGTGTGTGAGAGGCTAATGCCAAGTAGAATGCTAGTGTAAGCAAATATATTGAATGATGCAATGATTTAGTGGTATTTATATATTGAGGAGGTTGTTTCCATCATTTTCAAATATTTACATGATCATGATGGAATGGATCCTTTACTTAATTGAGTACATGTGCTAATAGATTCAAAAAAGCCATTTCCTTTTACCGATATGACATAAATGAATTGATATGTTGAAAAAGGACTTAAGGATATTTTGAAGGGTCAACTTGTGTATTAAAGTAACTTGTCACTTTGATATAATTTCTAAGCTGGAATTTTTTAGGGCCTTGGAAACCTTGGCATCCTAGGCCTATCATGGGAGTGCAAATACCTTGATATTGAGGCTCAAAATCCTTAGATGGCTAGCCATCCTTCTTGAGAAGCCATTGGTGTGACTCTATCCTCTCACTACTATACCTCATCAAGTGTGTTTTTAATTCCTTTATACCCTGTACTTATGACTTGAAGAAGTTAAAGGAAGCCTTAAGGAAGTGTTTTTCCTAGGGAGAAACGCCTAGTTTTTTATGAAGAAACATTGGGAGAATTTTGGAAATTTTTTAAGGAAACGTTGTATGTATCGTATGAAGTTTAATTTTTGCACATGATATGAGAAAAAATAATGTAATGCAACCCTTATCACATGAATAAGTTTTTCATGTGATACGTGAAATCTTGGAAAGTTTGGAATTTAAAATATTTTGAAGGAATTCAGCTCATCACATGAAGTTTAATTTTTTTCAATGTTGTGTATCCCATGAAGATAAAATTCATACGATACACCACCGGAGGAGAAATATATCTACGATGCAATAAGGGAGGAGAAATCGTTGTCACCAAAAGGAAAAACATAGTGCAAGAAGATGTGTTGCACAAAGAAAATCTTTGTGCAATATGTCACAAGGGAAGAAGATTTGTAGAGATGTGATAAGGAAGAGAGAGTCTCCCTTCCTCGCAAGAAAACAATTATTCTTGAAACGCAATGAAGAAAAAGAACGATCCTTCACTGCGAAAGAGAGAAATTTTTCAAGTGCGATGCATCCAATGAAAATATTCGCTTCGGTGTCATGAAAAGTTTCTTGGAACTATGATATGTGGCATCTTTCAAAGTTTTTTTTGAGAGTGGGACAAAGGGGAAGTGAAGGAGGCATGTGCCATGGAAACAAAAAAACTTTGGAGGAAGCGACATGTTGTAAGAAAAATGTCTTCTTGCGATATGTCTTAACCCCAAAAAAATTGATGATGCGGTAAAAAAAAAAAATGTCTTATTACATGAGAAATAACTTTCACTTGTGAAATGGTGCAAAGCCAAATTGTTAGCGCTAAATCTCGTCATGTTCTTGCGGGTTGTGGTTTTTGGCCTAATTCTATGATTTTTCTTGTCTTTTCCCCTTTTGTAGACCTGATCATAGTTTTATTTTCCCTCCCGACGTGTATTTTTCTTTTATTGCATTCATTCTTTTCGATCGACTAGTTTTCCCTATCAATATTCCCTGAAAAATATCGGCCCTGAGTTTCTCTATCTCTTGCAAAGGGTGATGACTTCTCCCTTTACCTCCATCACTGAGCCTTTGTTTTCCCAAAACCGAGTCATGTCGTCCAAGTCTTCATTGTCACAGTCCGCAACACTGAGAGTGGTCAAATAACGACACAAATAAAGCGAGTGGGAAAAGATCAGTTTTCAACGGCGAGGATCCATCAGATGGAGCAGATCGACGGTCATCAGGTAGTCGGGGCCGTGAATTTTCCTAAATTTTAGTGCCAGGGCAGAGGCCCGAGATCAAAGGTCAAGAAAATAATTAATCTGGGCCGTAGATATTGAGGATACTGGTGGCAGTCATCTGAATTTTCATAGAAATGACTATCGGGAGTTTTGAAATGAGGCAATGGCTTATCCCCGATGGTCGAGGTCATGAATAGATATGGTCCATCCATCAGGGAGGACACGTGGCACAAGATCCAGGCCAAAGAAAGGTCTTACCAGGAGTATTGATGGTAGGAGGTCCCACAATGAAGATTTGATCTGGGTCGTCCAAAGCAGAGGGGCACATGGCAATAGATAATGTGAAATTGTGATTTCGCATATCGGAGGATTCAAAAAAGAACAAGACGCATATTCCCGATGGGAAAAACTGTGAAGCGCCCAAGGATTTAGCCCAGGTTCATAGCCTGTGGTCAGGTGGAGGGCGGTGCCAAGTGGAAAGCGCTTGCCACTATAAACCTCAGCCATCAGATGTAAGACAGATCCGACTGTCGGTTTGAATAGACTGTTTTGTGATTTCGGGCATCGCGGTGTTGGGAGTTAAGGGAACTGAAAACTCCCGAAAC
>SNQJ01S0037198.1:0-11840 GCA_010110895.2 Picea sitchensis
ATATATATTGTAAATTTTGAAAAAATACACCATGCTAAAACAATGGGTTCTCTACAATTATGCAAATGTTTTTAAGAAAATTCCATCATTAAGGTACTCAACATCTACACTAACATAGACATATGTCTTGTATTTCACATGAAAAATAACATACCAAGGTGTTGTGAGAAAAAAATCAAATTTCACATAGTTATTCACAATTTCTAGAAATAAAAATTATATATTTGGAAAGCTAATTCAATTTCCCCCATCTCATATTTTTACACCATATTAACATTCATTGTATAAGTACCTTGAAAAATCCCTCCAAGTTAACATATTATTGGTTTTCCATGTTTTCATTGCCACTAACGCATCATGATAGACCATCATTAGTTTGCACCCACCCTTAAATATGAATTTAATCAATTACTTATATTAATCAACTTAATTAATTTAATAAACTTTATTACATTAATAAAATTAATTAATTTAATCAACTTTGCGGTGTTATATACACCCACTGTTCAAGAAAATTCGTCCCATAGTTATGGTCATTCACAATATAAGGAGAAAGAAAAATAGGTATGACACAACTACTATGTGTCTTCCTTGATAACAAATCATGTTTAACTTTATTCATTTCACTTAATTCATATCGAAAACTCTAATAATTTACTCAATCTATAACTATAGCAGGGTTTATACATATAGATTAGATAAGAAAACATAATTAATTTAATACATTTATAATTACTAGTGTACACACGCAAGGCATGTATGCATAGTTGGAGCATACATATCTCATGAATGTACGCATGACAACAATCAACAAACCTATTAAAATTCATGTATTCTTTCAATCCAATCAACAATGAAATAACACGTCTAGGGGAGCGTGACCCAACCATCCTCCCATGACTCCAGGTTTCGTAGGTTACACGGTGGGAAATTCCTCCACCCCTCCTGATGGAACTAGGGTCAACACTATATCATGGACCATGCAGTGACACTATGTTCTAGGATATTTTCCATTAAACATCTAGTTTCATATAGTCATGCTACCTGAAAACCTGCACTTTCCCAAATATCATGGCAATGCATCTGAACCAATGTAAAATAACATAATGATAGTTTTATCATACCATTTCTCATTTGATGTGAATGGAATAAAAAACTCACTATCACTTATCTGGCTATTGCATAGCCCATTCATCCTGTAGGTTAGTTTACCACACAATCTCATGCATAGTCATACACTATTGACATGTGATTGAATTTAAAACATATCATTGAACCCAATATCCACATACCAATATTATTCAATCAAAACTTGCATGCTAGAAGTAAATCATATAACATATACCATTAACAACAAAACAACAATCATTCACAATATTTAGACATACGTAGGTCCAAATGTCCATAATTTGACATGCCAATGTTTAATATTGTTCCATAGATAATAAGCAAATGAAAATACAATTAGGCCATAAGTAAATTTAGTTCCTAGGTCAAAACAAGGCATTACATACACCCACCTTTTAGGAAACCTTGTCTTGAATTTGTGGTAAAAAAAAAGGGATGATCTCATTGTATGGTCTCTATATCCTCCCAAGTAGTAGATCTTGTGCTATATTATACCCACTGAGCCTTCACTTGATTAGAAATATGTTGAGTATAATAATACATTAATTGGATACCCCTATTTAGCATCCCTCCACTATGTCCAAACTCAAATTTTGTTACCACTTGTGATTTAGTTAATGTTAAGACATGCTTCTTTTACAAGGTTATTCTTTCCAAGCTCCATGTAGGATTCTAATACTTAAAGTATATCCTAGTAGTTTTTATACCAGTTAAAACCGTAGATATTTATTGGTTTTCTTGTTAAGTTATTTTTATATTGATATTTATATAAATTTCATTAATCCATGCATATAATCCCACTTGTAACAATGCCTTTCTAATTATAACCAATTGCTATTGATTTTGTGTACCACTCTAGCTCGAGTGATACTACACATATGCCATAGCAAAAGTTTCCCATTCTAAGGAATATTGACGAAGATATTGCTAATTATTGATTATGGAAAGTAGTCATTTCATTTATTCTTTAGTCATTAATCATAATCACTAAACTTCTTGTTAATTCATAAAGATTAGGCCTTGATAAGGTAATCATGATTATATGATTCTCTTTATCATATTCGAGGCACAATGTGTTCTCTATATACAAGAGTATTACACGGCACATACATGCTTAAAAGAGAACCATGTCTACCATGCTTTTGTGAGAATCTCCAAATAAAGAATAGTTTTTATACAAGCGTACATTCCACACTTTATAATGGCCTTATTTTCTAGCAATTTCTCTTGATACGTCTCAATTTTTGTCCTTTAAACCTACATGATACTTACCAACTCTAACCTATAGCCTTTTCTAGTAGCATCACCAACACTTTTCAATTTCCTTCTTCTTATTGCGAAAGAAGTTCAATAGTCGGATGGACATTCTCATTGTTTATCAATTGACTTATAAATCAGTTTCCATTAAGTAACAGTTAAATTTCCCCTTAAATGAACATTGTAAATGTTACACTAAGTATGCATTTCTCTTGCAATGTTGATTTAGTTGCAATGTCATCTTCACAAAAGGTTGTGGTAAATAGTAATTATTTTAGTCACTTGTACTCACTACCATCATTGTTTAGTAATAAAATAAATTTCACTTCACAAAAAATGCATAATTGAACACAAGTTGGCTCGATATCACATCAACCATCAACAATTAGACCAAATACTATACCACAACCCATGATACAATAAAATATATATCATCACAACATTTTCATTATCATTCAAAACTCAAGTTACTTATTCACAACATAGGCCCTCTTATAGTATCTATTAGTATTTTAATTATACTACTACTCCATAACATCTTCTCTATAGTTCATTAACATTCCTATATCATATCCTCTTATTTATTGTTCATTTTACACACATATTCATCTTCCATTATATTTCTTTCCACTTTTTGTTTAAGAACATAATCAATTCTTAACTTGACATATGTCTTGCATTATTTATAAACTCCTTATCTCATTAACCCCACCCCCATTTCTAACTTACTCCCACTACCCTTACTTACCTTTATAGAATACATTCAACTTACTAATTATGTAACAAGATTCACTATTCTTAATAGACTATTACCAAAAAAATCCCTATACTAATCATATTACTAGTTCATGCATTTCCAATCCACCTTGAACTCAATTATAACTCCATTTTAGCCTCCCTCCTGTTACCTTTTATTCACCATTCTATCCTACTTAAAAACATCATTAATAATCCAACAATTAGTGTTATTTCCTTTGAATTTTTTTTTTAATACACCACCCCTACCCAATGTCCTTACCCATTACAACACAAGCACAAATTTTATTTATATTATATTCATCCCCTTAACTTGTGTTGATCTAATTTGTTACGCACCTTATCCTTTAATATTACTATACCATATCCTTGAACTTTTCAATATACTTTATCTATGTACATTCACTTATTATTTTATTGTCTTCGTTTACTGAACATATTGTACCTCACTTTGTTCATGTTTTGAATCTATTACTCTAATCACTAAATACACAATTTTTTCCTACTCCTTTCCTTGCTATGTATTTTGTCTTATTCTTTAAATCTTCTCTATTACTTTATTGTTAACTTTTATACCATCATCGTTCTACTCTATACACTTCCATTTGTATTTGTTTCCTTATTATAAACCTCAACTATACAAAGATTTGTATATATATCATTATCATTTTTATTGTGTTTCTTGTATAATTAGTTTTCTATTACTTTTCCCTTATTACCCATCCACTTCTCCTTGCACCCACTTTCTACTACCTAATAGTGCACCACTTTGATTACTACCTGCATCATACCCACATACTTCCCAATTTTTTCATCTATTATATTGTACACACTACTACATTTCTTACCTTATTCTTGTTGTTCATTTGGTCAGGTTGTATGTCACTACTACCCTTGACTCTCTACTTCCCCTCTTACTACATATTGTTTAATACCCCATGATTACTCTTGTTTTCTATTCCCCTACATCTTTACTAATTGTATTTTGTATACTCTTCCCTTCACACTCTCTTTTTCATCCTCACACACACACACACTTATCTTTTCACATTTCATCATACATTATAAATTTAACCATTTATAAGCTTGCATATATTGTTATGTCCTTAAAATTTGACGTAATAATTCACTATGCCCTTTACTCTTTTTACCATGTTTTCTTGTATATTATTTGCAACATTCTTGGCCACCCATGGACGAGCGACGCTACACGAGGGAACACTTTCGTTCTCTCATTGCGGAACTTACTGTAACATACCCAATATTCAACTGAGTTGTGCCACATAAATTTTCTCTTCAAACTGCATGCAATTATAACATATACATACAACATTGTTGCAGAAGATTTACATATAAACGTAAATATACTATTTCATACTGAAATAACAGTAAACATAAACATGCAACATATACAGGAAAATACCCATAAACGTACATACAGTTATAATCACACATATGGTAAACCGTAACATAAGCACGTAAATAACAATGTAGCATGTAAATTTATCACACGAATGGTACTTATCTTGGAAATATTGTCACCAACTACGTGCAGATCGTCCACGAACCTCCCAACCTCAGACTACACTTTTCATCACTCTCAACATTGAGTCACCCCCGAGCTGGGACTAAACTCCACCTAGGTAAAGGGATTCCTAACGAGGCTAAAGGATCATAGACAATAGGAAAGACTCTGTCTCAGGTGCTCACTCAACTAAAAGCCTACAACCTCTCATTCCCCACATGCCTATCCCACCCAAGGAAGTGTGCCCATTCTCTGCTCAACAGTCCTTCGGCGTCCCCACTTCCCTTCCAGGGCTTCAACAACATGCCAGATAGGAAGTCTCAGAGCACTGTAGCTACAGTTTATCACCTTCAAGAAATCAATTCCTAAAAATTCTTTGGCTCAGAGAATCACGGGCCTGACAACCTACCACTTCAATTTCCCATGGGCTTGAAAACCCGCTTCTTCAAACCCGCTCCCAAGCTAACTAGGTACACCAACAGGAAATGGTTATGGAAACATGCTCAGATACAGTGAAATGAATGTCTGAAGGATAACTGACTGCATGAGTGAAATGGTCATGGAATCATTGACTGGATGACCAAATGATGGAAGGAATCATTGGAGAGATGATTGTAAGAATGATGGAGAAAAAGTGTGTAAATGAACTAAGTCCCCATGATATGTATGCATGTCCCCAACTTGACACTTGTCATGTTGGACGCTAATTTGGTCCACTTGTCCCCAACTTGACACTTGACATGTTGGAAGCTACTTTGGTCCACTTGTCCCCAACTTTAGAACTTAGGATAAAATAATTATCCATACTTTATGTTTTAAGAAATATTAATATAATATTCCTTTTTGGCTTAATCTCTCTAGCTTGGCCCTTTCCCTTAACTTTTGGCCCTCCCTTTACCTAACTGGTGGAGTTCAATCCCCCATCTCTTTTATCATGTTCAGTCTGTGCACAACGATGCATTTTATATTAATCATGAGACATATACAAAATAGGCACACTGGCCTTTAACATCTAGGTGCTCTAGCCTAATTCCAAAATATAAGCATCCCAGCCTATAACACATATCATATACACAAGTCTCGCTGATCTCCATACTGTGCACACTTTAGTTACTATGCGTGGTATCCGGAAATGTGCACACTACATCATTTTATTGCGCAGTACATGCACGCACTATGCCATGAAAGGTGCATTAAAAAATGATGTCAAAACAACCCACCATCTTAAGTACACTTACATTACATTTACAATTGGGTTTGGCCGAGGGATATTACAATCCCCTCCCCTTATTTATGCAATGTCAGTGCATCATATACCCATATACAATTTTTTTTTCAAAAATCCTCAAAAAGATGTGGGTATTCCGCCTGCATTGCATCCTCATGCTCCCAAGTAGCGTCCTCAGGACCATACCAGGTCCATTGGACCTTTACAAGCCCTATGGCTCAATTCCGGAGTTGCTTGATTTTCCGGTCCAGAATGCGCACTGGAAGCACTTAAAAAGCGCCTTCTTGCTCCACCCGAATCACATTCCAATCGATAACATGATTAGCATCAAGTATATATTTCTTTAGCAATGATACATGGAATACATTATGAACAGAAAAGATGCAGGCAATGCAATCATATGAGCAACTGGACCAATCCTCTCTAGGATTTCAAATGGCCCACAAAATCTAGCTGCCAACTTGTCACATCTTCCCAGCTTTAGGGAACTCCTGTTAGCTTTCACCTTCAGGAAAACATGATCACCCACTTTGAACTCTCCATGGGTTCTATTCTTATCAGCATAAATTTTCTTCCTGTCTTGGACAACTTTTAAATTATGCTTAATTTTTATCATTTGGTCCTCCATCTCTTTGAGAAAATCTGGCCCAACTACTGTCCTATCAATTGGATTATCCCAGCTCACTGGAGTATTGCACTTTCTACGTAAATTGCTTCAAATGGGCTCATCTTCAATGATGCATGATACCCATTGTTGTAAGAGAATTCTACCAAGTGCAGGTAGTCCTCCCATTTCAATGGTTTTTCCATCACATACATTCTCAGTATGTCTTCTATCACTCTGTTCACCCTCTTTGTCTTTCCATTAGACTCAGGATGATAAGATGTACTAAATTTCAAATTCATTCCGAATCCTTTGAACAATCCTTTCCAGAAATTCGAGGTGAATTTCGGGTCTCTATCGGACACAATTGTTTTAGGAATTCTGTGAAATCATTCCACTTCCTTCATGAAAATATCAACAACATTTGCTGCCTTGTGAGTAGTTTTCAATGGAATAAAATGGGTAGCTTTTGTAAGCTTGTCCACCACCACCATGATCGAATCATGCATCTTGCATGTTCTGGGCAATCCCGTAATAAAATCCATTGTCACCACTTCCCACTTCCATTTAGGAATGGGCAAAGCTTGCAGCAACCTTGCTGGGTGTCTATGCTCAACTTTAACTTTCTGGCATTCCATACATCTAGTGATGTATTCAACGATCTCTCTCTTCATACCTGGCCAAAAGTAATGGCTCTTGACCGCTGCCATGATTTTCTGATATCCAGGGTGCCCTGCATAAGTGACATTATGCATTTCATGCAAAATAATATGTTTCAAGTCCTGGACATTTGGAACAAAAGTTATGTTCTTGTGCAACAATATTCCATCTATTCCCAAACTATAATTATCCACCTTTTGTGGCATCTTACCCTGCTGTAACTTTGCTACCAATTCTCTGTATTGCATATTTGTATTTGCAGCCTCCCGAATTTTTCTTTTAATATCAGTCTGATACATGCTAATGGTTGTAGCATGTAGTTCATGCACCCTTCTGCTGAGTGCATCAGCCACTTTATTCTCTTTCCCCTTGATATGCTTTATATCAAAGTCATATTTGCTTAGAAATTCTAACCATCTGCTTTTCCTAGCATTTAGATTTGGCTGATCAAATAAATATTTCAGACTATTGTGGTTTGTTCTTAGCTCAAACCTCTTCCCGATGAGGTAGTGTCTCCATTTCCTCAAGGCATGCACTATGGCTGCCAACTCCAAATCATGAGTGGCATAGTTTATTTCATGCTCCTTCAACTTCCTTGATTCATAACATATAACAAACCCATTTTGACTGAGGATTCCACCAAGTCCTTCATTACATGCATATGTGCATACAATGAAGTCTTTATTTGGGTATGCAATCCTTAGTATTGGAGCACTTGTCAATAATTGTTTCAAGTGTTGGAAACTCTTTTTGCAATCCAGTGTCCACTGAAACTTCAAACCCTTTCTTTGCAAGGAAGTGATTGGGTGTGCAATCTTTGAGAATCCTTCAATAAATCTTATGTAGTAGCCTACAATACACATGAATGATCTCACCTCTGTCACATTCTTCAGCGCCGACCATTCTCTAATGGATTCTATCTTCTCAGGATCCACTGCTATCCCATCCTTTGAAATGATATGCCCCAAATAATGAATTTGTTTCTGATAAAATGAGCACTTGCTCAATTTTTCATACAACTGATGCTCCCTTAATACTTGCAACACCATCCTCAAATGATTTTCATTCTCTTCCTCTGACTTAGAATATATAAGAAAGTCATCCAAAAAGACAATGAAAAACTTTTCTAAAAATTCTCGGAAAACACCATTCATTAAGCACATGAAAACAACTGGTGCATTTGACAACCCAAATGGCACCACTGTGAACTCATAATGACCATACCTTGTCCTGAAGAAGGTCTTGCTGATATCTTCATCTTTAATCCTTACCTGATGGTATCTTGATCTAAGATCTATCTTTGAAAATATCTTTGCATCCTTCAATTGATCAAAGATATCATCAATCCTTGGCAGAGGATACTTGTTCTTAACAGTCACTTTATTCAACTGTCTGAAGTCAATGCACAATATTAATGTTCCATCTTTATTTTTCACAAACACGATTGGGGCACCCCAAGGTGACACACTTGGGCGTATATACCCCTTCTTCAGAAGTTCTTCAAGCTACATTTGCAACTCCTTCAATTCTGGCGTATTCATTCTGTAAGGAGTCTTTGACATTGGTGCTACTCCAAGCATTAGATTTATAGAGAAATCAATGTCTCTCTTTGGGGGTAGTCCTGGTACTTCCTTGAACACATCTTCAAATTCTTCTAGGACTACATAATATTCGAAATTTAGAACCTTATCTTTAGGTGTCTCTTCCATATGAGCTACAAATATTTGACACCCTTTTCTGTAACATTTCTTTAGCTGCAATGATGAAATTTCTCTAATGGTTACTGCCCAGGGAATTCCCTGCACTTTCCTTAGTTTCCCTTCCTCATCCAAGCAAGTAAATGATTTTTTTTGATAGTCTAGGAGAGCATGATGTTGGTCCAACCAATCCATCCCAATTATACAGTCATAGGAACCTAAAGGCAAGATGTTCAAATCTGCCTTGGTGTTCAGTCCATTCATGTCCATGAGGCACGACTTAACCATCTCATTAACTTTTCTTCTGGCTCCTGTAGCCAACTGCACCAACCAATATTTCCCATGCTTTCTTCTTGGAAAATGAAAACTTTCCACCATCTTAGGATCTATGTATCTATGACTATCTCCTGAATCAATTAAAATAGTAATGGTTTGGTTGTTGATCATACCTTCCACTTCAATCATGTGGGACTGATACTTTTCTTTCTTGTTTTCCAGGGATGCATAGATCCTTGGCACATTTCTGCCCATGTCCTCCACTGTTTCAACATGCTGTACATTGTGAACAACCCTTCCTTTTTCACTTTTGCAAGGACAATCTTTGAACATATGATCTCCTTTACAACCCCAACATTGAATAGGTGGCTACCTTGGCCTTTGACTCCCTATGTCAATCGTTTTGGGTTCTTTAGGATTTTTTTCTCCCTGCGGATTATTTCTGAAGAATGGTGGCTTAGCTCCCTTCTTCCTATGATCCATCTTGAATTTATTTTTGTCTTCCCAAGCCTTTTGGAAAGCTGGCCTTTCTTTCTGTTGATCATATAGGCATTTAGCTTGCCTTATGGTCTATTCCAATGTATTGGGTTCATCATACTGTATTTTTTCACTGATGAATGATGGAAATCCACTCAAATACCTTTGAATTTTGAATGTCTCATCCTTGATGAAAGAGACATACTTTAGCCATTCTAGAAACCTTCTCTCATATTCATCTATGGTCATACTTCCAAGCTTGAGTTCAAAGAACTCTTTCATTTTCTTGTCATAGTATCTCTTAGTCAAGTATTTCTTCTCAAAATACTTCTTGAATTCCCTCCAAGTAACACTTTTCTCTTTAATGTGCTGCACCTACACAAGCTGATCCCACCACATGGAGGCCTTTCCCTTGAGTTGATAGATAGCAATTCTACCTTCTGCATGAGAAGAATAATTATGCAATTGAAAATACTTTCTCATTCCCAACAACCATGTTTCTTTATCTTCATCCTTCTTGTGCTCACCATCAAATGTAGGAGGTTTTATTTTGTTCATTTCTCCTCATAGGTCATCCACCCCAGACCTCTTATGCCTTCTGATAGGGGATGGATTTGAGCTACTTCCTTCTCTCTTATTGGAATGCCTTGGGGAGTGATGGTGGTGTCTGCTAACACTTCTTGCTTTTCTTTTCTCATCCGAAGTCTTGTGACTTCCAAATTTTCTTAAGCCACTCTCCTTGTCCAATTTATTTTCTATTTTATTCAAGCCCTCTAATAACTTCATGTTGAATTCATCCTGCTACTCCTTGGCTCTCATAAGCCTTTCATTATCAACCTTATGGATTTGGACATCCTTCTGCAATTTTTTTAATGGTCTCTGACATATTCATGTTTTCATTCCTTTCTTCTCCATGTCCATTGGAGTTTTTTCCTTCAATGCCCAATGGACATCCATCCCTCTGCTCTCATCTTGTTGACTGTAATTCCCCTGTGCCTCTTCCATTCCTATGGAATCTGCACTGATCTGATCTGATCTAGTTGTTGTTAATTCTGCAAAATGTGCAGCCATCAAAACTTATCAGGCTAACTAATTCAACAATTCATGAAAAATATGAACCATTTTGGTTCAATATATACATCAGAATTATCTCGTCTGATTTCCTGGTGTTATCACCATGACAATTTTTAGATAATACCCAAGTCTTGAGATACATCGGGGTGAAAGGAATTTTTCCAAAACCACTTTTGCTAAAGTCTCAATGTCATGTGCTTCAATATGTCAAAACCACCACTCATGGGATGGGCGACGGCTAGTCAGATCACCCCGTTTCACTCATTTGGTACTTCACAGCCATATGATGTCAAGTGAACACCACCATATAACGAACTCAAAAGCTAATCATTTGAAATGGATTAACTGTGCATGCCAACACAATGTATTTGTATGTAAGTCTATCTGTGATTCATGATTGGGACTCTATAAATACCAATTCTCAAGTATGGAGGCATCATCTTATCCATAAAAGGAGTAATCTTCAAATTTTGTTCGACCTTCTGATCTCTGTAAAAACATTTCAGTGTCCACGAAATTGAGGTACATGGACAAAGCTACCTCCAATGAGACTGGTTCTTCTGGAAACATGGTAGTTTTAATTGCGAAGATAATAACAACTAAATTTCACACAGAACCTCTCACAGACTTGAAAATGGAAGTCAAGATGAATCCTATTATGAGGGATCTAGTCATCAACAAGGGAGATGTTAAGAAGAAACGGAGCAAGCGACAGAAGAACAAAACCATAGATGAAATGGTTGAAAGTGTTGGAGAGGATCAACCGGTCTGGTTAGATACTTTAAAGGAGGAGATTGCTAAGCTGAAATGAGTCCTTGAATAAAAGTACATTTCAACAGTTCTTTTGGTCAGATGGTAGCATAGGTAAGGGGGCCCAGAGATGATAGGCCTATTCTTAAATGGTCCCTTTACCATAGGATAACTATTATTTTAAATCATTCCCTTTTTGTAACTTTGGGATTAAAATGATTATGATGACGATGATGATTAACGTCCACTAAGACCTAATTGGTCTATCGGACCTTAAGAGGGTAAGAGATTACTTGTGATTATTTAGAATTTTGTTTCTGTGCTCGAAAAGCATTAAGAGAAGCTTTCCAAGATCACCATACTTTTGTTGAGTTAAGAGGTTAGGAAGGTTTGTAGTGTGATCAATAT
>SNQJ01S0037198.1:11850-22086 GCA_010110895.2 Picea sitchensis
TGGAGCTCATGAGAATTTGTTCTTATCTTAGCAATGCTTATTTTTTTCTTTACACTTGGCAAAACAGATAGATAATTTTGATCTTCTAGATTAGGGTTGATTACATCTTTATAATACCTTAATTTTCTTTTCCAGAAGTGGATTTTGGACTGTTTATTACAAGATTCTAACTGGTGGTGATATGAGTCTTGTTTTCTTTCATAGTATTCTTTTCTTGTAAGCTTATATTTCACTTCCATCTGTCTGAATCAGAGGAATACAAAACTCATAATTCATTTTTGAGATGCTCTCGGCTTAGCAACCTAGACTATATTTATTTCTTCTTAAACCAACTTTGAATTCATTTTAAATAATGCTCTGATGCAGTTGTGTGTTTGTTTTTCCTCTAATACCATGCAAATTTTCTATTAAACTCAGATTCATCGCCTTCCAAACGACTTTGTGCGCACAAAAATTCAACCTGTACACCCATATTTATCGTGCAAAGAAACACCACAAGGTAAATCATGCTTCCATGCACCTATATCCACTATGCATTTCTTCTCTGTCATGCCAATAACTTGCGCACACTACTTTTGAGTTGTGTGCCAATATCCACTGTGCACAGTTTTGGTATCGTGCACTGATATTCCACATGCATTTCTCCCTATTCATTGCACCATGTTGAAGTTCAATATTCCCCCACCACGCACAATAATATGCATGCACCATTGAATACACTGTCGCGAGATAACTTATACTCATACTGTGCGTGCACCAACCAAACTCCTGTGTTTTGAAATGCTGTGCACACCACATGCACATTACTATGTGTGTGCTCACCGCACAATGCTAAATTCAGTGCGCGCATCGACACACAATATTCTTCTGCGCGATGCCACAATTTATCACGCACACTTGCATGACAAAATTTTTCACGTGGTGCCAAAATTTTCCATGGACGCTCTGTGACTTGAAATTTGGTCACTTCGAAATTAATCTTCTGTGAATATTCTCTCCAACTGAACCTTTCCATCCCATCTAGGCTCAGTGTTGGAACTGAAGCTCTGATACCGTATTGTAATGTTCCCGACCACCCATGGTCGGGCCATGCTACAAGAGGGAACACTTTCGTTCTCTCATTGTGGAACATATTGTAACATACCCAGAATTCAACTGAGCTATGCCACATAAATTTTCTCTTCAAACTGCATGCAATTATAACATATACACACAACACTCTTGTGGAAGCTTTACATATAAACATAAACAAACAATTACATTATGTAAATATACGATTTCATACTGAAATAACAGTAAACACAGACATGCAGCATATACAGGAAAATACCCATAAACATACAAACAGTTATAATCACACATATGGTAAACCGTAACATAAACACGTAAATAACAATGTAGCATGTAAATTTATCACACGATTGGTACTTATCTTGGAAATGTTGTCACCAACTGCGTGCAGACCATCCACAAACCTCCCAGCCTTAGACTACACTATTCATCACTCTCAACAGTGATTCAACCCCAAGTTGGGACTAAACTCCACCTGGGTAAAGGGATTCCTAACCAGGCTAAAGGCTCATAAACAACAACAAAGACTCTGTCTTAGGTGCTCACTCAACTAAAAGCCTACAACCTCTCATTCCCCACATGCCTGTCCCACCCAAGGAAGTGTGCCCCTTCTCTTCTCAACAGTCCTTTGGTTGCCCCACTTCCCTTCCAGGGCTTCAACAATAGGCCAGATAGGAAGTCTCAGAGCACTGTAGCTATAGTTTAGCACCTTTAGGAAATCAATTCCCCAAAATTATCTCACTTAGAGAATCGCTCATGGGCCTGACAACTTGCCTCTTCAATTTCCCATGGGCCCGAAAAACCACTTCTTCAATCCCGCTCCCAAGCTAACCAGGTACACCAACATGAAATGGTTATGGAAACAAGCTCAGATACAATGAAATGAATGTCTGAAGGATAACTCACTGTGTGAACGAAATGGTCATGGAATCATTGACTAGATGACCGAATGATGGAAGGAATCATTAGAGAGATGATCGTAAGAATGATGGAGAAAAAGTGTGTAAATGAACTAAGTCCCCACGATATGTATGCATGTCCCCAACTTGACACTTGTCATGTTGGAAGCTACTTTGGTCCACTTGTCCCCAACTTTAGAACTTAGGATAAAATAATTATCCATACTTTATGTTTTAAGAAATATTAATACAATATTCCTTTTTGGCTTAATCTCTCTAGCTTAGCCCTTTCCCTTAATTTTTGGCCCTCCCTTTCCCTAACTGGTGGAGTTCATTCCCCCATCTCTTTTATCATGGTCGTTCTACATGCAGTGATGTATTTTATATTAATCATGAGACATATACAAAATAGGCGCACTGGCCTTTAACATCTAGGTGCTCTGGCCTAATTCCAAAACATAAGCATCCCAACTTATAATAACTAGCTCACCAACCTATAACACATATCATATACACAAGGCTCACTGGCCTCCATACTATGCGCACTTTAGTTACTGCATGCGGTATACGGAAATGTGCACACTACATCATTTTACTGTGCAGTACATGCACGCACTATGCCATGAAAGGTGCATTACAAAATGATGTCAAAACAACTCACCAACTTAAGTACACTTACATTGCATTTACAATTGGGTTCGACCGAGGGATATTACATTATTAGTTATCACAACTTACATTTTTATAATCAATTCTTATATTTTTTTATTTTTATTTTAAATAAAAAAGGTCTAAGATTCTATTATATTTACAAAAATGTATAAAAAGGGAACAAGGGGGTCTACAAAAAATGGAAACCAAACCTAAAACCCTTCCCAAGTCAATAGAGTATCAAGAGTTTCCACCAATATTTTGTTCACTAACATAGATACACATCCATAGAAACTAGATCTGAGGGCATATAGCCACAATATGAACTTGAACCCTAGACTAGAAAACAAAAAGAAATAGGATCCTATCAACCTGGTTCATTCTTTACCTTATGAACTTTACTAGGGGTTGGGGTACTTTCTCGCGCCCTTGCAATCCATTCATCCTGGTCTTCGTACACATCGATGGGGAAATTGAATGAGCATGGAGGTTTCTTCTCCACTGGAGTAATGTCTCGATGCTCCTATTGCTAACCTCTCTGAGTAATTCAGAATTTAATCTTGTGTTGGGACCTAAAATACAACTTGAAATTTCCCTCTAGAATGTGGATGGCATGCAACAGGTTAGTATCTCTTGGTTTTTTTCCAAGGCTTGACTTACGATGGATTTAACCATCCAATAAGTTTTGAGCAGTTTAAAATATATTATTTCCCTGGTTTAGGAATGGATCATGTCTTTCACCCAATCTCCTGTCTTGAATACAATTTATTTATCTGAGATATCCTTACATTGTAGCTGCACCAATTCTTCCACTACTTTTGATGCTTGAATCTCCTCTTATGAGAAAAATTCCTAGAATCTTTCCCCTGCTTTCCATGCATCCCTTGTAGCATGAGTCGATCAGATAGGGCCTTTCAAAGATGAGGCCTCCTTGTCATTGTGACCCATAAATATCCCTTTGGCCTTCCTTTTCCATAGGTGGGTCATCATGTTGATCTTACCAGCTAAGAATATTAACCACCTAAGACTAATATGGAGAAGAGATGTATTTCTCAATAGAGAGAACACTATTCTACCAAGAAGCAACACCCTCCCCAAAATATATATCATGGTCCCAACACTATGGTTATTTAGCAGGATCAACCTATAGATGGGTCTGTCATCCCTCCTATTAGGAGGAAGTTCCATCATAAATCCACGAGTCTGAAATCATGTCATCCTTATATCTTTGTCGTTGTAACTACTACTGGCTCGACATCGATACTTCCTCTAAATTTTAAATGAATACAGAATGATTGATCTAGGATAAAATGTCTTATTCCCATGAGTTACCATTATGTGAAGATCAGTGCATGAAATCCTCTGCCTTCCATCCATCAAAATCTAGGAATTTCATAAAGTAGATGATGTACCCATCCATCTCTTTTGCATGAGATCGTTAGGTTAACTATCCTTTTTTCATGCCTCGAGATTTGATATCACTTTATATGATGCCTCCCTCACATCAAGTGTTTGTACCTCAGTCCCAACCATAACCACCTATCTACATCGTTCGAGTTGGTCTTGGTTCTCTCTTGGTAGTGGCCCCCCCTCCTTCCAGATTTGGTTCTCATCGGGCATTGAAACCTCGACGTTGGCCATATGATTAGCTAACACATTATCCTTACAATGAACTAGATCATGAATTATGATGGGGATATACCTAGCAACATGCATTGTTTCTGAGAGACCATGTGTCAAATACTAGTGTCTCAAGATATTTTCTGGAGGATCACGGTTTAGGATTTTTCTCATAGCCGTGAAAATAACTTGTGATTTACCTTCCACAATGAAGGCTCTGAATCCTTTATATTGATCTATTGATAGCCCTCATAGGATTTCAATCAACTCTGTCGTGTTATTTGATGAGGTACCCAGGTTTGAGGCATAAATGAGATTCACTTAACCCTGGTGATTTTTGAACACCTTGCCCCCTGATTGTACTGAATTACCTTTGGAGTAACCATCGAAAATCATCTTGAGGAATACCTCTTGGGGTTGTATCCAATGCTCCTTGAATCTTTCTCACATGGGTTTTGTCGTGGTATACATCTACTTCATACAGGGCCCAAAATTCCAATTTTTGAAAATGTGGGCTTCATGATTCTTGAACTTTGTGACATGTTCCAACCAAGTTGTTGCAATTAATTCCTGCACATTGGTTCAGATGATTTCCTAGATTTGGTTGCTGGTAAGAGATTTGTCCATAAAAATTCGTCTATTTATTTCTTTCTAAACATTCCAGAGTAGAAATCTTGGGAATGTGTTCCAAGATATATTTATAATTGGGTTCACAAAGATATTTCCCCTCCATGCCTCTAATGTTTTTGGAGTGTCATGGTAGATCTGGTCCATCATTATGAATAATGCAACTCCTTTGTCCAATAAATGGGTAGCAGTCCTGCAAGATCCTAGAAGGTGGTCCATGGACTCCTCTACTTCTAAGAAGAGGATACACATGAAGGATCCAATAAAATCCCTACAAAGAAGACCATCCCAGGTTAGGTTTTTCCTTATATCCACAAGCCATAGGAAAGTTGAGATCTTAGGCCAGATATTTGGATGCCAAAACTTCCCCCAAATTGGTCTTCAGTTCTCCTTTCTTAGGTCCAACATTGAAATGTAGGCATATTTCACACGGAAATTACCATCACCCTATTTAACCCATATGATAATGTCACCCCCTTCCCATATTTCTATTTGTATTTCCACCAAAACCTTCTGCATTAATTTTTTTTGTCTTGAGCCCAACTTACTAGTCATTTCTCCAATGCCTTCCATGTTATCACATAGGGGTTTGTTCTACCCTGCTGAGTCTACCAATAATGGTACATTTTTTCCCAACCTAGCTATTCCATTGTCTATCTCAAGTATTGTAAATGCTCTGAATTCCCTAGTATGGGAAGCTCATCCCAAGAGTATTACCAAAAAAGGTTTGAATGTCCATTGTGGACCTCCCAAAAGTATTGGTGTTGAACCATGGTCCAATTTTTCCAAGAATTGTTCCAAATCAAGGACCCTAGATTGTCTTCTTCGGCATGTATCAATTCCTCGTGGGGGATTTGTGGGGAATATTCTTTTTCCATGAATTATCCCATAGGGAGTTGGTATTTTTCACTCATATCCACTATATTTTAGCTACCATTTCTTGGCCTATTAGTTGATCCTCCCTAATATCAAGACCTCTCTTATCCTTTGTCTTGCATAGATTTTTGCAAGCCACCAAAGCCTATTTTTTTCCTTTCTCTCACCCCACCCCCCCAACACAAAAAAGTGCATTGTAGATTCTTGATTTTCTTCATAAATGTTTTGGGTGCTGCAACAATTGAGAAAAGATACATATGCATGGACACGAGGAATGATTTGACTAGCAGGACCGTCCCTGGAGGAGATAAAAAATGATGAGTCTAGCTAGATAGTTTAACTTCCATTTTAACTATGATATCTTCCCAAGATGGTTTATGGAGAGCCTTGGCTAGGAGGGGAGCCCCCAAATATTTAGAAAGAAGGGATTCCTAATGAAAGGATAAAAGGTTGGTAATGTTTCTATGGATCAGGATGGGAGTGTTAAAGAAAAAGATTTGGGATTTTTCTAGGTTGATAAGGGTCCCAAAGATGTGATTGAAAATTTCCATAACTCCATTGAAATCATGGGCTTATCTAAAATTTGGTTGACCCATTAATAAAGTATCATCCATGAACTGAAGATGAGATAAAGCCTCTTTTAGAGAAAGCAGGGATATGCCTTTGATTTCCCCTTCCTATTTAGCTTGGGTTATACTTCTTCTAAGGCCCTATACCATGATAATGTAAAGAAATGAGGATATGGGGTCCCCTTGTCTGATGCCTCAAGAGGGTTTAAAGGTTATGTAGGGATAACCATTCAATAAGATGGAGAAAAGGCATTCAATACTAGGTTTAAAATCCACTCAACCTAGTCCATCCTGAAGCCAAAAGATAACAACATCTATCTCAGAAAGTTCCAATTCATGCGATCATAGGCTTTAGACATATCTAAATTCATCAACATCTCGGATTTTCTTAAGGCATTTAGGGAGTGGATTGTTTCAGGAGCCACTACTATCCCATCCAAAATTTTCCCTCCCTCCACAAATCCCCCATGATCCTAAGAGATAATAATAGGGAGGATGGGTTTAATCCTATAAGCTATTAATTTAGAAACAATATTATAAATGATATTACATAGGGAGATAGGGAGAAAATTATCTGATGAATTTCCCCCCTTTAATTTGGGAATTAAGGTGATGAAGGTGGCATTGAAGGCCTAAATGATGGATATAGAGCTTCGGGATTCTTCAACTAGATCCCAAATATCCATGGCTAGGATAGACCAGCTAGCCTAAAATAAATCAATGGTGAAACCATCAGGTCCCAGGGTTTTTCCAGAAGCCATGTATTTCATAATAGCTTCCACTTCCTCCATAGATGTTGGTCACATTAAAATTTGATTTTTTTTTCCAGGGAGACCAATGGGGGGAATAACCTCTATGATTATATTGATCATTTCCTCTCTGTTGAGATTTGGCTCAGTAAGAAGGTGATTGAAGTAGTTAGTTAATCCTTCCTCAATATCTCTTGATTTTCTTTGATGTATCCTCCTCTACATTTGAGGGACGTTATTTTGTTCCTTCTTGTTCTTTTCAGGAGGGCATTGTGAAATAATTTGGTATTCTTATCCCCTTCTTTAAGCCAATGGATTCTAGAATTTTGTTTCCACAACATTTCCTCTTGTTTGTCTCTTTAAGAAATTCCAGTATTACTTCTTCCTCACTGGAGATAATAGCCTCTGAATGAATCCCTTGAATCCCCTCCTTTTGGATCTCCTTCATCTCTACTTCCAGCTTTCTTTTCTCCTTAAAGATATTTTTGAAGACATCTTTATTCCATCTCTTAATACATTAGAGAACATGTTTGAGACTTTTTTGAAACTGATACATCTTTGTTCCCTATAGTTCCTCCTGATACCTCAACTAGAATTCCAGGTTCTATAGAAATTCAAGGTGGTCTAGCCAGAAAAATTTCAAAATGGGAGGGTTTTGTTCCTTGCTTTAAGATTCGTTTCCATTCTAAAACTATGGGTCAATGGTTAAAACTGAAATGTGGAAGGACATCCACTAAGAGGGTCTGATTGGATTGGAAAAAGGTTTCTAAGAGAAATAATATGTCTAAGCGGACCATAATCCTTTTATCATTCTCTCATTTCTTCTTCCAAGTAAACAAACCACTCCTCGCATGGACGTTAATTAATTTGAGACGCTTTATTATAACCCCAAAGGCTGCACTCTCAGGGTCTAGTGTTTGGGTGCCACCATTATTTTCTAGAGGGGAATTAATCATGTTGAAATTCCCTCTCACTACCCATGATATTTTATGCATAGTGTTGTTGATGACGATTTTTGTCAACAATACTTAGCCGGCAAAGCATTGCAGGCTCCCCCCTCATTCTGCAATTTCTTACGCAAGTTGTACGCGCTCTTGCTGAGTTACCTCTACACTTCAAAGAAAGTTACATGATCATTCACATGGAATCAAGTTCATTACAAGTTTTTGGCGTAAGGTTCTTGGCAAAACCATCATGGTTCTCGACCTATGATTCAAAAGGCATGTTATCCCTTTTGACCCTGCTCTTAACCTTGTTATAATCTCACTCATAACCTTCAATATTTCATTCCATATCATATCAAGTTTTCAAAAATATTTATATTATTATATATTTATTATACTTTTCATTAAAAGTCATGGAATGTTTGTTAAGCCCTAATATTGGATCATTACCCCTTAATTGGGGCACATTACATTAGTAATTTTATTTTGTTTATGTCAACTTTATTCTATTAGTTGTAATTATACCTCCTAGTCTCCTATATATACCAAGGAGACATTTTCATTTGGAATCATCTTGGAATTGTACATTTATGTGGGAATACGGAGGTTTCCCCCTTGAAGAGGCTTATTATCTAAATTTCTCTCTTTTTCAAGGTGTTGAGTACTTATTCTGAGGTTTTTCTATGCTATATTGATATTTGGTTCTTAACATATGGTATTAGAGCTCACGGTCTTGGGGTTTCGCTGCTACATCTGAGACACCTTAACATTTTTGCTCTAATTTTTTTTATACATCGTTTCAGAAGAAACGACTTGGTGTATATTTATTAGACTGATCAAGGTACGTTGGGTTAAAATTTCGGCTCCTAAGGCCTTATAATTTCGGAGATACAGCCTGTGCAAGATAGGGTTATGGAATCATCCTGAATTGAGCCATTGCGGAATTTTCGCTACAAATTTTTTTCTGTAATGTTTCAGACCCTAAAATATAGAGGGTATTCACAGAAATTAGTAATGTATCTGTGGTAAAAAGTTTAGCTTCTGGGTCGTCTTACATTTGTAGATACACCCTGTGGAAGATAGGATATCTGACTAGTCCTATTGACTAGTCTCAAGAAGGTGTTCGAGGTAAGACAATCATAAATTCTTCCTAGTATCCAAATTAAGTGAGACTGGCTGCATTGGATAGTGGACAGTCTGTAGTATTTTTGATACGAGTTTCAAAATTTTATATGAATTATTTTGTGCAAGGCATGCTATACAAGTGACATCTCCTGGAAAGTCCAAAAATCAGAAAGTTGTGGGGAAGTTACCATAAATTCCACTTGGCACATCCAATTTTGATCAGACCTGTGGCATTGGAGAAAATAAATATCAGAGAACTACAAAAAATAAAGTTTCATACCCAGAAGGGCTGAAACTTTGGAGATACAGAAGAAGAAATATTGTCTATCAGAACCACCTCAAAATCAAGGTTCAAAAGTGATACTTGGCCAAGATGCCACCCAAAAAGGGAACTTCTACACCAAATAAGCCTCCAAATAATCCTACATGGACTCTTGATGAATGCGAAGAAATGCGTAGGGATATAAATGATTTACAAAAGAAGACAATAACAAAAGATGAACTACAAGAGATGATAGAGGGTTTAAAAGGGGAGATCATGGAAGGATTGAAAAATTTCATAATAGAGAGGACACCTGAAAGTGAAAATGTATCCCATGAAATTCATGATGAGGACACATGGAAGGTGAATCAAGAATGGAGAAATTCCAACTTTGGGTTGAAGACCAAACACGTTCCTAAGATCGATATGAGGAAGTTTGATGGCAAGGACCCAATCACATGGATACTTCAGATGGAGAAATTCTTTAATCTACATAATGTGCCACATACACAAAAGGTACGAATTGATTCTTTATATTTAGAACCCAATCAATTTGTATGGTATCGATGACTTTGTTCTCACAAATCACTCATCACTTGGACAATTTTCACGGAAGAAATGATATCACACTATGAAGTTACAAGGAACAATACCTTCTTTAGCCAATTGATAAATCTCAAGCAAAAGGGTTCAATTACGAAACACATTGAGAACTTCCAAAGATTGAATATAAAGGTAACAGATATTCCAGATGAGCACTTGATTGATGTATTCATAGGAACTTTAAAGGATAACATTCAACATGAGGTTCGCCTTTGGGAACCCAAATCATTGGAGAATGCA
>SNQJ01S0037198.1:30508-65972 GCA_010110895.2 Picea sitchensis
TATATTATGTATATCATGGATCATGAAACAATCTCATACAAAACTCTAATCCAAGATATCTCAGTACAATACAATCGTCTCACACTTCCATACAAAACTCAACAAATACATGTGCCAATTTTTGTCTCCAAACAACCTGCCTCCTCTGCACAATCTCTACAATTAGAATTCTCACAATGAATTCGAATTGCCTAGTTTTCACATGCTCATGAGCATATCCACTACATGTGTGATTGCATGAGTGCACTTCACTCAAATCACAACTCATATCCAAACTGTCCCTTTCACTTGTTATCTCAACTAGGTCTCCACTGGATCTAACATGCATGTAGTTAACCGTGGTGAATCTTCAGTTGCATGTGAGTTCAATGATTGTGAATTAATTAATATTTAATTCACTGAACTCTCACTAGTGCAAGATTAGTTAAAACTAGTACAACTAAGATTAACTCACTTAACTACACTTATAATTCTGTTACAACTCCAAATCACTCAGTTATAAATGAGATAATAGATTAATATTTATTGTCCAATTTATTTAACGGAAAAGTAAATTAGACACATGTTTCTTGTTGAATTTTCAACACTCTATGGATACCACCCTCCTTCCATCACTTCTTCTCTAAAAGAAAAATCCAAGGTTCAAGCAGTGGAAGATCACATCGAGCATCAACAACAAGTTCTCCAAATCTTAAAGGACAACCTAACCATGGCACAAAATCGCATGAAACAACAAGCAGATCAACATCGTAGTGAAAAAAGTTTTGAAGTAGGGGATTGGGTGTTTTTAATACTACAAACAGATGTCCCTCAAGCCTAAATCCATCACTGACATAAGAGTTCGCCAGCTGAGGAATAGATCCATTTAAGAGTATCTCATTCAATGGAGGAAACTATCGGCTAAAGATTCCACTTAGAAAGATGAGTCTTTTATACAGAAGAATCCAGAGCTACTCAAGAGTTGCAGACAACACTTGTCTCAAGGGGAGGGGCATGTTAAGCCCTAATATTGGCTCATTACCTCTTAATTGGATAATATTACATTAGTAATTTATTTTATTTATGTCGGCTTTATTCCATTAGTTGTAATTATACCTCCTAGTCTCCTATATATACCAAGGAGACATTTTCATTTGGAATCATATTTAAATTGTACATTTGTGTGGGCATAAGGAGGTTTCCCCCTCGAAGAGGCTTATTATCTGAATTTGTCTCTTTTTCAGGGGCGTTGAGTACTTATTCTGAGGTTTTTTTATGCTATATTGATATTTGGTTTTTAACAATGTTACATCCACATTTTCTCTTTTCCAAGATACTCTTATACTATGCCTTTTTCATGGTTATGCATGTTAAATTATCTCATGACTCCAAAAGGAAAATCTTTTATAATAAGTCTTCCATATTTCGTTCTCATCATCTTTTATGCTCTCACCAACGGTCCTTGAAAAACATAGTGTTATATATTATGGGTGACATGCCACATGGAAACTTCTTTATCCAAGAAAATGGTATTGAATTCATCATCATGTGGATTACTATACCCTATGTTTTCAAGCCACTACATAATGTTCTATACACATACCTTTTCCATACATAAAGAAATAATATTCCCATAAAGGTTTTGGCCTACGTCATTTTGAGCCCTTTATGAAAGTAGATTTGTGCTATGAATGAATAATCTCCAAATAGAAGGAGATTAAGTGAGGATCGTTGAAAAAATGCGTGAAAACTTGTATTTTGTTGTACTTTCTGACACTCAAGCTTCCAAAGACAAGAAGTTGAAAGGTAAATTGAGTGTTGACAATGTTGAGGATCTTATTCTAGAGGCTATGAGATCTGGCCTTCATTTTCAAAGTCTTCTCTATGAAAATATTTTGAAGGAGATAAAAGCTCTTGATAGTGAATGCGATCACAAAGTAATCAATATTTTATTGCTTCTGATTATCTTTTCCAATGGCGGTCCACTACATAAAAGTGTAGAGAAAGTAATACATAAGAAATCCCCTGGTGGTTTCTTTGGTGAAAATCTACTTTGTCAATGCATAAAAGGTCGAAGAGAGTCACTGCAGGTATATTTCCAAGATCTTCTTTCACTTAGTGCGTCTCTTTTGACATGTAAGGAACTGGCCATTAGAAAATTTAACATCCATGCATATGTTCGGGTCTTCGAGGAGTTTATTGGTAATTATCATTGACAAGAAATAATAGGTTTGTTGGTTACACATATTGGGTCTGGTGTTTCATATGAAGTGGATTTGGCTCTAGACACTCTAGTTTCATTGTCAATAAACATTATCGAGAGAGTGTTCCCGTTTCTTCTTATATAACTAGTATTTTGGATTATCTGGAAGGATTTCAAGATGAATAACTACATAAGATTTCAAACCCAGATCCAATATACAGGCGTATGGGCATCATTGGAGCTGTTAAGTTAGTTTCTTCTTTAGGAGAAGAAAAGATTTTCTCTACTTTTCCATCATCTAGTGGAAGCATTCAGAAAGAAGACTTTGAGGAGGCATTATCATTGTTGCAAATGGTTGTGGAGTCTTGCAAGTCATTTCCACTAGATCGCAGTTTCTTTTACAATGAATTAGTTGGACTAGTAGGCTATACATAACGACATCCTTCTGTTATAGAATGGAAATCCAAACACACAGGAGATTTATGGGGATAGTCGCAGTGATTTCTCTCCAAGGCAGTCAGTTGCTGGTACATAATCAATAAAAATAGGATATCGATTAGGTCCTAGAAATACATTTGATTTTAATTTGTGTGATTCTAAGGGTTGTATTCATCGTTTCAACCATGGAACTAAGATATTGACAAAGATTTCTTCTATTGTTGTTCAATGAATAGGATATGATATTGATCAACTTCGACCACCTCATATTTTGTATGAGGAAGATGAAGGTGATAAGGTCTTACTCTCCACTGATAGTGACCTTGATGCATCTATAAATTATGCCAGGAAAGAAGGTTGGAAGTGAATAAGGGTGCATGTTAATAGCTCGATTCCATAGGATAAGAAGACAATTTTGTCTAGAGACTCTGTTGAGTTGGATCATGCACAAAGGAATTACCGGTCCTTAGCATACAGGACAATTATTGCATGATTGGCTTTATTGGAAGGTGTTATTATCATTGTATATTTGAAAAGATCACCCAAGTAAAATAAATAAACATGATTGGATTGCAGTATCTCAAGAAAGGTAGATGGTTTGGTTTACAAGTGATCAATTTAGTATTGACACTATAAAGTATCTCAAGGAAGTGAAGAAATAAAAGACCTTGCTCCAGTAGTATTTCAGAAAGTGACTACTCACACCGAGTGCCGCATGATAAATCCTTGTTGGAGGTTAATGAGTTATTCCTTGAAAACCACAGAGATTCATTGATGCATAGAGCTGATGTTGTTGAGATGTTATTCCTTCTCTATCCTAAGGAAAAAAAAACCAGAATCCATCAAGTTGATTGAAGAGTCTATCAACAATATTTTTCTAAGAGGCGATGCTTTTGGAGGAATCAGAGAATAGATATCGACAAGTTGTGTGGCGATGCACAAACGGTTAGCTTGAATTTGATTTTATTTTGAAGAAAATCTGAGACCGTTTCTTCAGTTCGTTCACGATGGAGTTTTATTTTTTTATTATTTATCATATAAAAAAAAAGCATTTCAAGTGGTTTTCTACAACTCGTTATAACTAAATCAACCTTAAATACGATAAATACCTACCAAAACAATTTAAAGGAAGCATAGCACAACCATTAGGTGGAGGAATTTTTCGGAAGAAGATAAATTTAGGAAAGAATTTAGAGAAAGTTTGAGAGAGAAAACTTTGGCAGAAAATTTAGAGAGAGGTATGCTTGGAGTGTTGTGAGTTCTACTTCATTTCATTCTTCCTTTACATATCCAACAGGGATTGAAAAAATAGTTGGCAGCAGGGGGTATTGCGAAGCAGCGAAAAGGATAAAGCAAAGATGAGTTTGTTGGATTTCATAAGGTAAATGGTTACTTGTTATTTGATGTATTAAAGATCAATTTTATTCGGTGCTAATCGGTTTCTATATGCAGGTTTTATCCTTGTGATTCACCTTCATTGCTCCATTCCATTTCTGGATCAAATTTCTTTTTCTTTTTCGCGATTGGTCTCTCTATTGTAACATTTTTCTAGGGTGACAAAATATCATATACCTGGCCCTAGTCTACGTAGGGACTTGTAGGTTTCGAAAATTCAAGAGCTTGTATGGGAAACATTTGAAATGAAGATCAATTTCTTTTTCACTCTGAACTATCTCTGTGTTATTTCTTTAAAATCTTCAGGTTTCCTCATCTTCTTTTAATACAACATTAAAGATAAAAATCTAAAAAAAGACAAACAAAACATGTTTATTTTGTAAATAATCATGTGTACAAAGTTTTATTTATTATCTTGTTAATGTGTATAAACTTTTCTTTTTGCTTACTTTACTATTTTGATTTTATTATTATTTTTATTTACATCCTAACTTCTAAAGGAAAATCTAAAAAAATATTATATCCTTAAAATGTTACTCCTTTATAGTCTTCAAAATAATGTTTATTCAATAAATGTTTCTTTTAATTAAATCACTTTAAAACTAACATAAATGTATTAATTTTTTCTAGATTTTGGTTAATCTTGCTTTAGTTATTGCTAAAATAAATACAAAACATTTTCCTTTTTCATTTTTATTATTGTTGGCTTTTGACCAAGTTTTGAAGAATACTTGGTCATATTTGACCGTTTTTTGGGACTGCGATAGCTTGCCAAAGATGGAGCGCAACGCGAAGCATAAATTAGGGAAGAAAGACCTATTTTTGGGTCCCTTTTAGGGTTTTGGGTTGATGTAAAGGGAAAGGGATGTTGGCCCGTGGGTTTACCCACGCTTAGGCCCATTTTGTAATCTATAAATAGATACTTAGGTAATGTAAGTAAAGAAGAGTAGTAGTACATCTATGTGATGTATAGCCAAAGGCTTAGCGCTAGTAGTTGGATCTGTGTGATTGGATGTATATTGCAAGTGCTCTGTGCATGATTGTAAGGAGATTGAAAAGATAAGTGCAAGTTGTTGTAGTTTTTTGTTGAAGTGCAAGGAAGAAGGATGTAGTGAGTTGCACAGATCTTCCGTCCTGTGTGAAGTAAGGGTCACTGAAGCTCTGTGCTGTAACCGCTTGACCGAGATAATATAAAGAAGAAGACTTTGTGGATGTAGCCCCAGGGTGGGGGTAAACCATGGTAACTTTGTGTATTGTGCTCTATGCTTCGACCTAATGTGTTTATCTCCTTCTTGGCTAAGTGCTTATTGTGATTAAATAGATCTAGTTATGCTATGTGATTATGATATATTAATGAATGTTAGATATAATATATAAGATGCTTAGTGATTGATCTGCTGAATCTAATCTATATTTCTGTGGCTAAATACTGAATCATATTTAGTCTAAGTATTCACTGCGATGCTCTGTGCTATCTATGAAGTACCATAAAGGTTGAATATTGATGAATGATCTATGCTAAGTGCCTTGTAAAAGATATAATCACAGATCGGTGTCCCAGCTAAGGTTGCATACATCTGTGTCCTGCAACCACCCCTGCCTCTACCTTGAGTGAGACTTCATCTACTTCATAGGTGTTTCCAAAAGGGCCGATATTTAGGGTTTTGTTGGTGCGCTCTTAAGCGTTGAACCTTGGGTCTACCCCTGTGCCAACAAATGGTCCTGTTGCTAGGACCTGGAACTGTGATTGCTGGGAACTAAAGAAGAAAAAGCTTGGTGCGAAATAAGCTCTATGCATAGATCTGTTTCCCTAGTGCACAGTATTCTACTTGACCTACGAAGCTTTGTGCCGAGAAAGAAAGGTCAGATCTGAAGGAAAGAGGTTAGATCTGCAAGAAAGAGGTTGATACTAAAGAAAATAAGTGAGATCTGAACATTTTATGCTCTAAGAAAGGTAAACGTAGAAATTTCCACATAAAAGAGGTAAGATCTGTAAGCTCTAGCCTCTGGTAAAGGTAAGAATAGTTCAAGTTTTAGATCTGAAAGATTTGTGCTCTATATAGGTAAGATAAGTGAAATTTTTTTGTTTTTGAAGAATGAATTTAGGTACGCTTGATAGATGTTTCCCTAGCTTGAAAACTAGAGCATTGTTAGATAAAATAAAGTTTGATATGAATAGGTCTGATAGGAATAATGAAAGCTATGTTATACCTATGCATAGAAAGAATTTTTGGACTAACCAATGGATGTAGGATCCTAGAAATAAATTTTTGTAGGCTAGCCATCATGATCCTAGCGCATAGTACAAGAAGAGTTGGGGATCATGGAAGAGAAAGAGACGATTAACTCTTTGTTACAATTGCATAAGACCAGGACATCTTGCTAAGGAATGCCCTGGGAGTAACCCTAGCTGACGTTGTTGTAAAGCTATGGAACATGAAGTATTAGATTTCCCTGGAATGATTGCTAGACTTCAACAACTAAATATGGAACAAGCAAAATTTGAAGGAGATCAAGAGACTAAAATTATGAAAGAACCCCTGAAAGAATCAGAAATCATGTTACTGAAAATAAAAGAAACCCTAGATGATCATAAGGATGTCAGTTTGTCAGAGATATTCAAAGAAAAGGAGAAAATCGAAGTAAGAATAGGAGACTTCGACATTGACCATGCTCTGGATGAGGGAACACCGATGAACATTATGAAAAAAATCACTTGGGAAACCCTAGGAAGGCATGCTCTGGTCCCTTCACTAGGAACCATTGGATTATTTAAAGGAAAAATGGTAACCCTATGTGGCAGAATTACCCAGATAGCTATGAGTACCCATGGAACTTCGATAGAGGAAGAGTTCAAAGTCATTAGATTTATTGAGGACCATGCCCCATTTCCATCTTTGTTAGGAAAGATCTAGATTGAAAAAGACCAGATCCGGAGGAAAGAAGAAAAGGAAGCCCTAGAATAGAAGAAGCAAGAACTCATGGAATTTATGACTAGAAGGATTGCCTACTTGATGGAGGTACAAGAAAACAGATCTCAGCTATTAAACACTAGGGACCTGGATGTCGAAGCTATAAGAGCATCAGAGGAACCACAGAAGACCAAAATACCTAATCCATATGATGAAGGAATATTACCCTTGGATCTGAAGAAAGAACCTAAGCAGTGTGAAGTGACTATGTCGAGAGAAGATAAGACTTAGAATGGACAAAGGATGACCAAGACTAAGCTCACTGGGAAAAATGCTAGGAAGCTAAGTAATAAGAGGGCCAAAATCGAAAAGTTACAGAAGACTCCAGAGGAAACTTCGCAGAAAAAAAATCACAAGAATTGAGCTTCGTTGAGATATCAGAACAACAACATCTGACACTTCGCCATGTGTAGCAATATAGCCGTTGGATCGATATAACCATTTGAATTCTACCCTAAATGGGTTGAAAAACATATATGGGTTCCCACTAGACCATTGGACAACACCAGAACAGATAGAACGAAGTAAATGAAGGCCCCATATCTGTTGCAAGCAGACCGTTGCTAAGTTTCCCTACTTAGTCCATCGCACCACGCACCGAGAATAATTTTTTCTAAGTGAGAATTTGAGCCCAAAACTTGAGATTAATTCACCCTGTGATCATTTCCTTGTTCCCATACTATTCATCGTAGTCTTTGAATTAATTTTCACACCTAAGCTAGTGGACCCAAGCTTGTATGTTAGACGAGCTCAATGTTGTTGAGAAAGCAGTTGAAAAAGTTTTGATTGACCTAATGGCTAAGAGAGTCATGTCAGAGAGAAGGATTTATGTAGGTGTGCAAGCATCATCGACAGGAGGAGTCCAAGCTTCTCCCTCCACTGCTCATAGAGCAGGACCTTCCAGAACCACGACTGAGACAAGAACAAAGCACATAGACGATATTGCAAATGCCAAGCTGATCCTGTGCATTCTACCAGTTTACATACCACCTTTGAGTGGCAAGATTAACCGCGACAGTGCACCCAGAGACTTTGAGTACACCTTGATCACCGCGTATCTTCTGAAAGGGGTGCACGTAGTACGTGCTGACCAGGATAAGCTCGTAGCACTGAAATTTAATGATTTTAACCTTGGAGATCGCAAAACCTACAACATGTCAGCTCCACATAAATACTTAATCAAGAATAAAGGAAGGAATCCTAAGATTGTCCCACAGTCTTGGACCCAGAACCTCGTGCATTCCACACTGCTCAACATAATGAAGATCCCTCACTTTGGCAGACACCAGGAAGTCAACGCATGAGTCAAGTTGATGCTGTCTTGCTACCACAACATATACTTATGGTTGGACCACCACATCACTGTGGATCCGACTCTAATCAATCGGATCAAAAGACTTAGCATGCAAGGTACTGACCCATAATACTTTTACCCAGGCAAGACCTCAGACCAAGCACTAGGACAACGGATAAAGGAAACTTATGGCGATGTAGAGAAGGGTACGTGAGGCTACAAGGTAGCCTCTATCCAGAGTGGCATAGTGCACCTTGCATGTTAGTTGATCATAGGCAAGTTAGTTCATAAGAACAGACCAACACAGGTGACTAGCTTCGTAGTTGACCTCGCAGGGAAGTGTGCCGAGGGACTACAGATGAATTGGGCATAGTATCTTGTAAACCAGTTAGAGATGGATTGCATAGGAGCGCAAGACATAGGGTATGAGTTCCACTTTAGTTGGTTTCTCATACTCATCACTTTCATCGCTTGGGAAATGCTAGAGGGAGCCACTTTTTCGGAGATTGAACCCTTCGAACCACTAGCCATGAAGTTATATATGCTATGGTACTCCAATGACATGAACAAGAAGTGGCAGTCCAATGTTGTCTTCCACACCTACTTCAACCAACTGAAGAATGCAATTCAATCTACACCGCAAATCACCCCAAATGTACTTCATAGGTTTATACCTTTGATGAAATTTAGCGTGGACCACCAGTTCACCTATATTACAACGTGTGGTGATGAGCATAAAAAAAATCTCCAATCCTACTACAACCTGACAGGAGATGACTTGGAGGAGATTACCAAGGAATGGTCGTCGGACCTCCTTGTTGCAATGGACCCCGTAGACATGTCCGACGAGGAAAGCCCTGAATCTATGCCAAATACACTTGGGCCAAGTAGGACTAAGAAGGATGACAAAGTTGAATATGTCCCTAGCATGTCCACGAAGACTACTTCGATCTCACCTGTGCAGGGAGGTGATGGTGATAAGCTAAGCGGTACAGAAGTTGAACAAAACAGAGGCGAGCTTACTCCACCTAGAGAGAAGGAGGATCCCTCCATGAAAATAAAGATGACGCCACCAAAACTCTCCTCTTGAAAGAAAGATAAGGTCACCCAGAAAATGCTTAAAACTACCCTTACCCTGGATGACTTTGACTTCTTAATTGCCACGATGAATGATGTTTCACTAGAGCTCGGAGAAAAGAAAGAAGAAAAGAAGGAGGAGCTATTCAACTGAATCAAGGGCTAACTCAAAGAAGTGCAGCGGGCACTCTAGTCCAGCCAAGCATTTTCTATAGCGCCCTTGATAAGCGCAACATCAGGAACAGGCAATGAGCCCACTCAATTACACCAGATCATTGATCAAGTCGAAGCTCGCCTTCGACAAGCTCAAGAAGACACAACACAAGCCACCCAGGCTTTGATGCAAGCACATAAAGCACTTCTAGAACAATAGAATGAGGCAGAATGGGAAAATATTTCCGTGAAAGAGAAGTGGGATGAGGAAAAGGCAAAGTTGCTAGTAGAGAAACTTGAAGTACAGGAAAGGTTTCACAAGGCACTGCACTCTGTGATGGTCATAGAAGTGAATGTGGAAGACCATCTCCCAAAACAGGTGACCCAACTAGAAGAAGTAATCCAACAACTCCAACAATGCATCACAGATATGGAGCTCTGCACCATGCCCAAGACCCCCCAAGAAATAAGAGATCTAAGAGAGGCCAGTGCTCGAAGCGCAGTTGGCCGATTAAAAACCTTTTCCTTGGAATGAAAGCAGCTGAGTCCTAGAAGCGCCCAGACTTATGAAACCCTCACAGAGAATCCAGAATTGCATACATTGGAGGCACATCTCCAAGAAGAAAAGAAGCATGCATACACGCTACAGACATAGATAAAGACTTTGACCCCAGTCGAAAGAATGAAGAGGTTCGCAGAACAACACACAACCCAACAATAGGTACATACGTTGCAAAGTAAAGTGATGGAAGTCTCCCAACGACTTCAGCCAATCCAAGAAAAGGCATGCTAACTGTTTTTTGAACTTGAAAGATAGGGAGATGAACTCAAACAGCTTGTCATCACTACAGAAAAATGCCTGGAAGGACCGCTCAATGACATAGTGATCTAGGAATTTACTGAGCAAGAGGTTGTCGCACTACAGCAGGTTGAAGCAGCTTGAGCCAAGCTCGAGGAATTCAAGGCGGAATTGATCAGACCTGAGTGAATTGGGACAAGTCACAGGTGAGTGTTAGGGGCCTGTTGGCCCTTGACCAAGTTTTGAAGAATACTTGGTCATATTTGACCATTTTTGGGGACAGTGACAGCTTGCCAAAGATGGAGCGCAACTCGAAGCGGAAATTAGGGAAGCAAGACCTATTTTTGGGCCCCTTTTAGGGTTTTGGGTTGATGTAAAGGGAAAGGGATGTTGACCCGTGGGTTTTCCCATGCTTAGTCCCATTTTTTAATCTATAAATAGATAATTAGGAAATGTAAGTAAAGAAGTAAGAGTATTATTACATCTATGTGATGTATAGCCAAAGGCTTAGTGCTAGTAGCTGGATTTGTGTGATTGGATGTATATTGTAAGTTCTTTGTGCATGATTGTAAGGAGATTGAAAATCTAAGTGAAAGTTGTTGTAGTTTTGTGTTGAAGTGCAAGGAAGAAGGATCTAGCGAGATGCACATATCTTATGTCTTATGTGAAGTAAGGGCCACTGAATCTCTGTGTTGTAACTTCTTGACTGAGATAATATAAAGAAGAAGACTTTGTGGACGTAGCCCCAGGGTGGGGGTGAACCACGGTAACTTTGTGTATTGTGCTATGTGCTTTGACCTAATGTGTTTATCTCCTTCTTGGCTAAGTGCTTGCTATGATTAAATATATCTAGTTATGCTCTGTGCTTATGATATATGAATGAATGTTAGATATGATATATAAGATGCTTAGCGCTTGATCTTCTGAATCTAATCTATATTTCTGTGGCTAAGTACTGAATCATATTTAGTCTAAATATTCATTGCGATGCTCTGTGCTATATGCGAAGTACCATAAGGGTTGAATATTGATGAATGATCTATGCTAAGTGCCCTGTAAAAGATATAATCACAGATCAGTGTCCCAGCTAAGGTTGCAGACATCTGAGTCTCGCAACCACCCCTGCCTCTACCTTAGGTGAGACTTCATCTGATTCGTAGGTGTTGCCGAAAGGGTTGGTAGTTAGGGTTTTGTTGGTGTACTCTTGAGCGTTGAACCCTGGGTATGCCCCTATGCCAACAATTATTTATACTTTCTTTATTCATTTTTTGTTACTCCAAATGTATGAAACCCCACATAGAAGAAATTAAATTGTAAAATATCATAAAAATCATAAATTAAATAAAAAATCAAATATTACTAAAAGTAAAATTACAAGGAAAAGGAATTCATTCTTGGACTATAGGTTAGGGGAAAATTGGCCTGGAGTTCAATGCGCTTTCTTGTATGGGGCTTTAAGCCTAGGGTGATATTCCCGTCTCTTCTCGCCTAGCCCCGCGGGAGGTTGAAAATGTTGGTGTTGGGGACTCTCTAGTCCCTCAACATCAACAAGTGTTACCTAAAAGATTTAATTCATCTAGGAAATCCCTATTCTGAAAAGGGGCCTAGGGTCCGTATGTGTTTGAGAAATACCCCATTTCCCTTGTTCCTATGAATCTAAATTTTACTGTGAGAATCCGTTAACTAGCTAAGTAGGTATTAACTTCTAGGAAATATAGATCCCAGAGGGTGACTAACCCTCCCAAGGATACTTCAAATGAAATTACCTCTGATTCACATCCATTCCAAACTTTCTGAGCTATTATTCTCATCATTCCCATGTCACATTTTGTTTCTTGTATCATAACTATATTTGTTTTCCTAGTTGATTCTCTTTCTTAGAATTTTGTGTTTAGATACAACATTCAAAAATCTAACATTACATGATGTGATCTTCATAATTAACTTTTTGGTTGATATGGGAAATAGTTATCCAGTGGGCCTACTACTTGTCCTGAATCTACCGGTAGGGCACCTATTTCTTCTATTTTCTGTCTGTGAGGATTTCTTCCTCTCTTTTTCTCTTCTCCTGGGATATTTTTCATGGGTTTGAGGGGATTGGTTTTTATACACATATTTTTTGTGGTGGATAATGAGGCTCCTTTAGCACGTTCAATCCTTTTTCCTTTTAACATATCCCTTTGCATATTTCTTTGTTGGTGGATAGACAGGTTGTTTATTGTTTTTTCTCCATGTGATACACACATATCTGGCATATCCATTCAATTCCTCCATATACATTTCATGGGTCGTATTGATATCCATTTCATTCTCCGACTCATATTCCATGACCTGTGTGTCTTTCATCGCGATTTCTCCTTCTACCACTTGTTCTTTCTCTAGATTTGTGGATGTCTTCCTCCTCTTAGGTATTTCCTCCCCTATTGCATCATATTTATTGGGTTCTTCCTTACGAACCTTTAGTTTCTCAACATCTCGTGGTTCACTTGGTTCCCCCTCTAGGGCTTGGAAAGTATTAGCAATATTCTAAACTTGTTTCTTAGTTGGTTTTTTAGGTGCATGTCTTCCTCCCTTTATTTTTCTTGGGATATTTGAGAAGCCATCTTGATCTATCTCTTATTTTGATTTATTTGTGGTATTGAAAGGATTTATAGGGAAGTCCCTAAAAATATGGCCGTGGACATGGAATTTTATACATCTTAATGGGATGTCCTCATAGTCTAGGGATTAATTCTATTCTTCATCATGGTATGAAATAATTATTTACTCTGATGGGGATCCCACAACATTCAGATAAAATCAAATTCTAGCATAGGAGGTATACTTGGTATATTTGGTGACCTTTGAAGCTTTGATGACGAAACCTAGGGTATTTTTTATTCCTTGCATTGTCTCAGGGTCCAAGAACTCCCTTAGGAGTGAGTACATGAGGATCCAAACAAGAGTAATTGTTGTTGATGCAATATCGAGACTAGGGTTATCAGTAGTTTGCAACAAAAAGGCACCATTGTATTCTAGGTGCATTGGCATATTCAACCTTCTGCAAGGGAAGGAGGTCTCACCCGAAGTGCAGTCAAGACTTGAAAAATGAAAGGACTTATAGAGAATGCAATATCATATCTACTTCTATACTACTCAAATCCATAAGTTAACTATTAATTTAGGTTGCAATACCATTCGTATAACATTAGAAAAGGAAAAGAATAAGCATATATGCAACAACATTATAGATCCATTTATAGCATGAAAGATAACCTCTGAAAAAAAATTGTAGGCCCCAAATCATATCATTGTATTAGAAGTAGTGGTATAAACCATTCCTACAACTTAGATTCTCACATTTCACTTCTCACAATACCCAGATCTGCAATATAACATCTTGCACATTGCATATAGACTCAAAATCTATTGCAAATGCAACAATGATACCCACTAACACTATTACAATACTCGACCATGGAAATAGAAAAATAGACCCAAACCACACAGATACTAATAGAACCCAACAATCACAAAAATATCATTAGCATTGACATCATCATTAACCATATCCCATCACATTGCCCTTTTACTTATACTTTTGTGTCTTTTACAAAACCTATTGACCATACCAAATCCACTTTTCTCCACTTCTTATATTCTTTAATATGCTCGCAATATTTCCTTTTTCTTCTTCGTCTGAAGCTTTTGTTTGTTGCATTGTTCATTTAGATGCTTTCTATGCTTCTAGAATTCTAAATTTCATGCGACTAATTTGATTTTGTCCATTGTGTCTTTTATCCTTATCAATTTCCAAAAACGAAGGTCCCAATAGGCCCCAAACACAACCATTAACTCACCCCGAGTCAACATTTTTCTTTCTTATTGGGGCCTCCTTCAAATGAAGGGCCCAACTCTAGGATGATCTCCACTGCTTGTTGGAGTAAGTTTTCATAATGCTCCACATGCTCCTACCACTTCCTTACTAAAATTGAAGCTCCCACAACAAATTCTTGGGCCACTGCAACATCTAGTTCTACAAGCTTGGTGGCAAGCAATGTGTTCCATTCTATATCTGCAACAAAAACAAGTTCATGCATCTAGACATATGTAGCTTGAACTTCATGTTTTAATTCCATGAGTTATCTCTTGGATTTTTGGGCAGCTTCGTGCATCCCATCAAGTTTGTTGTCTTCCTCTTTGATTTCAACAAACTTCACCTACTTCTCAATAGGGTTAGTGATGGACTATGCTTCTGCATTCATCCACTAAATATTGACTCTCATCTCTTCTACCGACTTACTCCTTTGTTCTAATAGACTGAACCAATCATTTACGATCGTGGAAATATTTCTACATTATCTCATTTTGTCATGAAGGGAATATCGAATGAGATTGCCTTCTACCACTACCTGGGTAATATTATCCATCATAGCCCGTGGCTTCTCCTTTTACTTCAGTCGGATGAAATCAATTTATTTTCGTAGACTATTGGTATTTGTATTCAACTGTGACCAAGAATCATCAATGATCTCAACCCATTGTGTTGGTGCAACCAAGGAAATGCCTTCAAGAAACTACAAGGTAACCTTCTTGAATGTGGGCCAAACTTGTGAAAACTTTTTAGAGACATCTTCAACAATTGATTCATCCTATGCACACAATGCATATTCTTGGTCTATTTCCTCGGTCACTGCAACTAAATCTTGACATAACTAGTTTGTCTGTTACGTGATCATTTCATTGGCCATCTCTATAGAGAAAATCATGTGCTAGATATGATCAGTTGATGCTCATATAATATTCAATAGTTGCAGTGTGGACCAATCTGCAAGCTCTCCACTAGTGATAGATGAGTCCACAAGAAATCTCTATGCAAGTGGTTGTCTATTGGAAATTGACCTTTCAAAAACAATTTTGGTGTTTGTACCATCGGGACTAGTAGAGGTAGCTTGGAAGCTACGTGTGAGCCTTTCTTAGATATCCTAGGTACCAAACTAACCACTTATGTGCATTCTAGATGAAGCTCTAGGATTGTGAAACATTGTTAAGGGTATTGAATTAATGGTTCAAACTTCTAGAAAATAGAACTCGTACTATGCGTCGAAATGGTGTCTTCCTGAACATCCATAGGGTCATGTGGAGGATCTTGACCTGTTTGACCTTGCACCTCTGTTGATTTTTATATCTCTAGATTGAGGCTAGTTTCTTAAGGGGTAGTAAGGGGGACACTGACCTGCAAAATATGGGAAAAATGGAAAGAAATATTGGTATTTATTTCTCGGACTGTGGAAAATGGATAAATAGACTCTTTTTCAGTAGTTTCAATATGAGCATGGGTAGGAGATGAGGGAGTGCTAGGCAGGATGTTTATGGTGGAGGTAGTTTGTTGATGATCGAGATCTTCAATGATAGGGGTACTCTATATTTTAACCACAAGATCATCAAGGATGGTGATAATGGGAACATATGATGGTATAGGGGGGATGGTGCGGGTGTCTGGCAGAAGTGAAGCAATAGGTATTGAATGATTGATAATAAGGAGTGTGGACAAAGATGGATACCCAATGCATGGTTTCTTTATAAAAATAGCCTCATGCATATGGAGGTCCTTCATTTACTCCAAATGCATATTGATCCAACCTATATGAAAGTGCATATAGAGCATGACACCGATTGGTATTATGAGTCAGTCAACCACATAACTCATAATACATTGTATTCGGTGTAGGTGTATACTTTTGTAGAATGGGGAAATATTTTGGAGAATGCCCATGACTTTGGCGTATCTCACAATATTGATTTGTCTAACACCTTTGATTATTTAGAAAGGCATGATATTGAGTAGGTCCGTGAAGCGAGATTGTAGAAACAACTTGAGAAACTCCTCTAGTTGTTACTACTAAAGGAGGTTCTATTACAGTACTCGAGGGTCTTTCACCCCTCAATCTTGGACATTCATTCACCGCATGACCTTCGGTGTAATAATCTGTATACCATATTTGGGGTCAAATTTCCTTTGGAAGGGTCAACTCTTGGATATTCTCGGTTAATGTAGTGATATGACCCTATAGTTTTGAACTATTGAAATTATTATGGGGTATCATAATTCTCAAACTTCTCGTATATCCTACCACAACCTCAATCTTTATGGCTTGTTCCAATGCTTCTCCTAGAGAATTTATCCTCTGCTGGGTTAAAGGGATGCGATTTAAAGGTAGCAACCCCTGAATAAAAAACTCCCTCTAATTGTGTTCATGAATATGTTTTTCCAAAATCCCTATTACATATTTAAATATCTGATTGTACTCCCATGCAGACTCTCCATCTCTCTTATTTATCTCCCGCAAATCAGAGATATTGTTGTTATGAAAGTGGAAACTAGAATTCTACAATAAACCTCTACCTTACTTGAAACAGAGTGAAATATTGTCCTTGGATCCCCCACTCAATGATCTTCACGTACCATTTGAGATATCAAGCTCTAAATTTGGTCTAGAACTCAACCAAATTGTTTTCTTATGGAGTCCCTCGAGACCTCCAAATGGCTTTGTATAGAAATCAATGTTTCTCAACATCCTCTTTTCCCTTTCCCCAAAACAAAGGGTATCAAGTAAGGGATCTTGCAGTTTGTTTTCCCATAGTTGAACTTATAGGTCTTACTAAAATAAACCCGCATGGTCTTCGTTGTGATTTAATTGAAGAAATTTCTACACTTCCACTACTACCACTAATCAAATTTGCAGAACTAGAACTACTTGAAGGATTTTGAAAAATAGGAAATACTAGATTTAGGTGATTCAAGGCTAGATACTTTTCCTCCTGAATGGATCTCTTTGATATAGGGGGTCTCATTCTCATGCAATGGTATATTCTCCTTTTGATGTTCTCCTATGTCTACCAGAGTACCAGGTTCAATTTCTTCTGCAACTATATCTAAGGTTTGGAATGAAACGTCTTCATCAGTAGAGGTGCCTACTCATACCCTGACATCTATTTCTTCCAAACACTCTCTCTCCTATATTGTTACTTGGGGATATGCACTTCTTCTACCACTTCGATCTTTCAAAAATTGAATGGAAAGTATTCCTTGTCTCTTCAATTTCTACAACTCTCCTACCTCCTTTATGTGATTATGGTCAAGGTCGATCTCTTCTTGGGATGGATCAGTTCTCTTCATCACCATTATCATCTCTTTCTTCCACCTCTTTTCATCAATGGTATGCCTCCTTAGATCTCATTCATCTCATGCACTCTTCTCTCGACGACCCCCCATCCCTCAATGAGACTCTTCTGCTACTCATCTCATGAATCATCCCATAAATTGCATTTCCCCTTAATGCAGGGGTTTAAGAAACCATGTTATATGAGGGAACACGAAAACAAGAAACACTCCTTCTTATACCAAGAGGAACTTGATACATAGAGGTATTTCCCACAACAATCTTCCTCTAGATCCTTCTCTGAATACTGGTTCGACCTTCGAAAAGGCTTGATGATTCACTGCATCAAACTCAATAATGCAACCTTCTAGAATAGTCTTCACCCAAAAGTCTAAATCTCGTGAGATATGATGATCTAAGCGGTGAAGAGCCAATATACTTTAATGTAGCCTATCTAACCATTGAAAAAACTCTTTAGGGAGATTGATCCAAAAGATCTCATATTGGTCACTAGTAGACATTGAATAGAAAACGATATCTTTTACAACCCTCTAACTCTTGTGATGCAACTCGACCTCTTTTCCTATGAATTCCTCACACTTCCTTTCCCACTAGTTTTCAAGCTCAACTTATAGATCCAATGAGGCATCCTCTAAAAACTCTGTCTAAAGCTTGGTCACAGAAAAAAAAACCATTTTTTGGTGCCAAATCGAGACCAGGGTTCTCAGTAGCTTCCAACAAGAAAGCATTGTTGTATTTTAGGTAAGTTGGCATATTAAATCTTCCACAAGAGAAGGATATCTCACTCGAAGTGCAATCGAGACTTGAAATATGAAAGGATTTATGGATAATGCAACATCATATCTACTTCTATACTACTCAGATCCATAAGTTAACTATTAAGTTAGGCTGTGATATCATTTATATAACATTAGAAAAGGAAAAAAAAAAGTAGATACACAACATCATTACAAATCCATTTATAACATGAAAGATAACCGCAGAAACAAATTTTTAGGCCCCAAATCATATCATTGTATTAAAAATAGTGGTGCAAACCACTCTTATACCTTATATTCTCACAAATCTCTTCTCATAATACCCATATTTGCAATATAACATTGTGCAATATACATACGAACTAAAAATCTACTGCAAATGCAACATTGATACCCACTGAGACAATTACAATACTCGACCATGGAAATAGAAAAATACACCCAAAATCAAGGGATACTAATAGAACCCAACAATCGCAGAAATATCATTAGTATTGACAAAATCATTAACTCTATCTTGTTACATTGCCTTTTTACTTATACTTATGCGTCTTTGATAGAGTTTATTGATTGTATCAAATCCACTCTTCTCCACTTCCTGTATTCTTTAATCCTCCCATGATATTTCCATTTTTCATTGATTCCAATAATTCCATTTGTTGCGTTGTTGATTTGACTGCTTCTTCTACTTCTAGACTTCTAACTCTGGCACAACTAATTTAAATTTGTTTGTCTCTTATTTCCTTATCCATTTTGAAAAATGAAGGGCCCAATAGCTATGAAATATTCTTTCTCTAGAGAAAACCACTCTATCTAAATCTCATGTATAGCCCAACCGAGTTGAATAAGTAATGCCTCTCTTCAAATACTTTTTCTCAGTCCTCGGAATTTGAGAATACTGTTATGAAGAAACCTTTTGATCCCAGTTGTAGGTCAATTTTACCTTTCACTTTCCACCTGGACTTGATCCAAAGGTGCAAGGTATTTTATGAGGGCCATATCCACACAAATTTCCCTATGAGCACATGGTATTTCATCCATTGGATGTAGTTTCCAATTCTTGTCAATGTGACCTCATACCTAGGATTCTCTCTTGCTTTTTCCAGAAAATAATTCTGCAGCCATTTTTTTTGTCCTGATTTGTCACTTTTTCATCATGTACCTGTCTCTATTTTTCATTTTCCTACCCCACCCATTTTTACGTCTTCTCCCTATATTTCTATAGTCCCTTTTACAACATCCTTGAAATAATTTTTAATTTCTCTTGACATGCCTTCCCCAGGTTCTAGGATTTGCATGTGATCGGCCATCCCTGTTGGAGACCTATCGACTTTGATCTAACCCCTCTGAGCTCCCCCCTGACAAGGATCCTTGATCCACTACCATATGTAGAACCCTAGGTGATCACCCTGCACCTTCTACCTCCATTGCTCTAGTTTCATCTCCATTGTATATGTTAAAACTATATCCAATTCCCATATTACACATATACTACTACATAAAGTTCTTATTGTCACTTATATGCATATATAACAATATTTTATTATCTTATTGCACCAAGAGGCACTTTATACAACTAGTATGGGGGAGATGTGTAATTCCTTTCGAGCACAACCTGGATTTAACATGTGTCCATTTAAAAAAAATAACATAATATCGACTAAACAAAAAAACAATGTCAGTTTCCCCCAAGGTGTAGGCCAGTCGGTGATGTAGTGTACTATTAAGGAACTTCGTTATGTAAAGTCACCAGTTAGAAACCCCTACTTACCTTGTGTGTCACATATGGGGCATCATGGGAGCACTTGGAGGTTATAATGGTAGGAGTCAGATAATATGACCCTGTGTAATGCAAGTACGTGCCTGACTATTTGTTGATTACGCCAGTCACAAAAAAAAAGGAAAAAAGAAAAAAAAATGTTGGATTTAATGTAAAAGTTTAAAAACAAAAAGGAGATGTGTAATTCATTCAGTGCTCAGTGACACATGTTCATTTTAATAATAATAATATAATATTGACTAAATAAAAAGAGAATGTAGGCTTTAATATATATATATATATATATATATATATATACATATATATACTATTAGGTTTAATTAAAAATATTGTGATACGTGAAAAAAATTGATGTCTTAATTGTGCTCTTTGAGATATGGGAAAGACTTATTGAAAGTTTTAAGTGAGTTGGAATTTGTAAACCATTACAAGTATAACAAGTATATTTTTAAATTATAAGAATTTTGTATCGCAATTGAATTCATGTTTAATGGAGAAACATTGATTCGTTAATAAAGGTGCTTCTTGAATTAGGGTTTTGAGTTCTTGAATTTTGTTGGAGTTTTCAAAGTTCTTGAATTAGCAAAAACTATATGAGATGTGAAATGAACTCTAGTTTTTAGAAAATTATGGAATCATTCTAACACTTTCACATTTTACATTGAAAATGAAAATGAAGTAAATGTGCATCCTACTGAATATTATGTTACTTAACAACCTCTACAATATAAGTACTATGATAAACAACAAGTTAGATGTACAGGTTCTACAACACAACAAAACACTGCGATGTAAATATTTATCATGATTTTAAATTATTTGCATTAGTGAGCCGCATTAGAAACTATGGCTAAAGATAAATCCATATATATATATATATATCTTTGGCATTTGTTTATGCCTAGATCCAATTTAATACAACTATTCAACATCAAATATATTATATAAAGTTATTTCAGCATCAAATATAATATATCTTTGGCATTGAATTAGCATAAACAATGGCTAGAGATAACATGAAGAATAGGATAATGTGATGTGACATTCAATTAAAATAGATTTCAAATTATAGGGAGGACTAGAGCTCGATGCTCTAGAAATTTTAATTGAGGGTTTGTTGGTTTGATTGTGGGAGGTATGTAGAAATGGTATGGGACTACTAATAATTATTGTTGGTATACATAAGATTGTACCATGTATTGTGGGAGTTAGATATCTTGCTTTGCTTAAAATCTATACCACATAACAACATATATTTTATATCCTCATATATTGGCATCAATTAATGAATAATTGAAATATAAAGTGGGATGAATCATTCTTTTTAGAGATAATAGGCTACCAATGATGATACAACCAAGGAGAACACATCAATGTAGTGCAATATTTTTATGATAAGATTATATTGTAAGCAAATAAATACTCTAATCTTTTCATGTTTCTTGTGAATAATTTTTTTATAACCATGATGAGATTTCATTGGAAGTTAATATATATTCTACTCTTATCATGTGTAGCAAGGAAATGAAGATAAAAAATTAGCATGTTATAATTGCCAAGTTTTATATATTTAATATTACTTAAACCTCACAAGATTTAGTTATGTTTTATAATTGCAAATTTGCATATTTAATTTGAGTGAACCTTTGCATATTCCATTTAATTTATCATGCAAACAAAATTAAGTAATATTTTTTACTCTAACGAATGATTATATATAGGAATTAATTACTATGGATTGCTCTATTTTTATAAAAAATAAATCACTCAAAAGAAATCTAATTCAAAATTAGTCTTTAAAAACATATAATTAATTATTACAAAATCTCCAAATATTTAACAAAAATATTATTAGACTCAATATTATTAACACCTATATATTAAAAAAAATTGATGAAAAAATGTATCATTAGGAGTTGTCCCAGCTTATTATGAGTATCAAAATGAAGAATGTTTCAAAATGAAGGAGGTTGAGTTTTATACTATATATATTTTCCACCCATGGAAACTAAGAAAGAATGCAATATCAATCATTGAGTACCTGCATTTATTTCAGTAATGATATAACACAAAACAATAGGACATATTTATTTTATTGACGATAATAATAAAAAAAAAGGTTTAGAGTAGTAAGGGGGTTGAAATGATTTTAGAAATAATATAACAGAGAATAATACCTAGGTGAATTTATTTTAGACATAGTATAATGAAAAATGATTTTTAAAAAATTAGTTGCATTGATTTCAATAATGACATAATACAAAAAAATGGGATGCATTGATTTCAATGATCATACAATGATAAATGATTTATAAGAATTAGTTCCATTGATTTCAATAATGTCATAATGAAAAATAATACTATGCATTGATTTTAGTGATGATACAATGCTAAATGATTTATAGTAATTAGTTGCATTGATTTCAATAGTGACATAATGCAAAACAATATGCATTGATTTAAGTGCTAATACAATGAAAAATATTTTAACATAATCAAGTAGTTGTATTCTATTATTCCTTTTGGAGGTAGATCAATTATATTGGTAGGTGATTTGGGAAAACTATCTCCTGTTCTAGATAGACTTGCATATGCATGGTTTTCAATTTCAACCTCCATTTCCATATGATGGATATGGAAATATGGGAAAGTGTGTCAGTGTATCAAAGAGAAAATCTAAAGAAGACAGATTGAGATCAATTACTGTGTAATATATGAGTTATTTGATATCTTTGCCATATAACTTATTGATGATATGATGTAGTATATATGTTATTCAATATATATTAATCATTCCATTTTGTTAATATTCAACATCATCATCGCTAAACATTATCACCTGTTACTTTGTTATTATTTAGATTCATAATAATGTAAATTTGAAAGTATCGAGTTCATCTAAAATGTATACATATAGATAATGATTATCATCTGAAAGTTTCACGCTCTTTCCGACCAACGTAACCAGTGTAGATGCAGATAAACTCCATATCTATCCTTTCCTCAAGTGTTTCACTCTAAAAGGAGGTTTTCACCTCGAGGGATTTGATCCCTCTCATTGCATGATATATATAGAGTTAATATGGATCTACGTTGGTATATATTTCATTACTTCATATTATACTACCAATAATTTATACATACATATTAATTACATACCTTATAGTATGCACTTTTATATGCATACATTGATATCACATTTATGTATACTATCTAAATAATTTTCTTCTATTGATATAACTTTCATTTTCTTACTAAAAAAAGTAAAATTTAACCTTTACTCAACGTTTATACTACCCCTATCTCTACAAATTGCCACCCATTATATTATCTGTTATCATCATATATTCATTACTTATATACATTCCTATATTTTGACCTTTACCATATATTATGTTATTTTCATCTATTATTCAAAATGTCAAGCAAAGAGCACAAGGAGGATGCAATCGGTTGGGAAATTACTTCTCTTATAGGCATGTGTAGGAGCACCTTGGGCGCACGATGGTGACATGTGAACCTAGGGGGGAACACTCCTTAATTTCATTGTGATATATGATGGAGGCTTGGGTTTAATTTAGGAAAGGATGAGGCAAATTGGGAATACACCCAAGGAGAGGACCCTCGTTCCCTTGGAAGCATGGGTGCATTGGAGAAATTGGATGAACCCATCGACACACCCACAGAGAGTCATGTTAGTTGGCATAAGGAAGAACATAAATAAATGGGTGCACACCTAAGAATGAGTCATTCTAGTCCAAAGAAATGTGAAGGTTCATGAGTGCACAATTCATTTGGATGTGTCGATCCTCCAAGGGGAACATCAGTTCATTTGTAAATGTTAGTCCTTGAAGGGGCTCGACACCCAAATGATGCAACAGTTCACGAAAGGAGATAGTTGGAATCCATATAATAACACAACGCACACAACCAAGAAGGAAGAAGAAAGTGATCAAGGAATGAGACATAGAGTTTGGTATGAGGTGGGCACACAACTGGGGTACATCGCAGGCTAAGGAAAGAAGGCACGACAAAGGAGTCTTGGTGTGACAAATCTATGAAGTCTCAACATTTATATTTTATGGGGAAAGCCGTGAGACTCTTCCCATGTTTGTAACTGGGATAGTAGCACCCTCTATGCATTTGATTGTATTGTATTGAATATGTTTTACAATATAATAAATGAAGCAAGGTATTAAGCATTGTTGGTGCCACCCACACTATATCTATGTCTCTGGTGTTTCACATGTTTTTCCAATGTATGCCAGGATGACCAAGTGTTAAAGAATGTTAACAATTGTCTAATTATACAAGTGAGTTGCATAGAGTAGGAGTGTCACTCGCTCTTAGACAAGAGTATGGGTATGCACTAGGTGAAGAGGTGTAGTCTAGGTGAAGTATCCTTGGTTTCTCCAAGATGCCAAGTGATAATCGTCACAATGTTGCACGTCCATGAGATGTCAAGTTTGGATTCTGGAAAGAATCTTTCATGAATGATAGATGGCATCATAGAAATTTCAAAAGTCTTGTGATGAAGGGAATCACAAAGACAAAACACAAAAAATGATAGTATTTTCATAGCCCGGGAGAGGGTCAAATGGTGAGACTCATTAGACAAAGGAAGATGAATTTGTGTGATATAGGTAGGCCATGGATGTTTCAAGGAAGGATGGGTCAAGTGTCTCTCTTCGACCTGAGGTAGAAGAGACTTGGTTGGAGCATCGAACTAAGTACTTGCGACGATGCACCTTAAAACAAAGGGGTGGACTAAGGGGTGCTCCCAGATAGTCTGTGGAAGATTGGTATAATAAAAGTATGTTGTATTGCCATTCTATTTGTCTTTTTCACTTAACATAGAAAGAGTGGAAAGGCTCAGTTTGCAGTAATTTGCAAAGGATTGGTGCATTGGGTGCCTTGGGAGAAAAATTGGCAACCAAGACCATACGTTTTTTTGTGTGTATCTAGTTATGAATGGAAGAATAGTGCAAGATATGGTTGACTCAGGGTTCTTGCACAATTTTCTAAAGACATATGTTATGGAGTAGGTAGGACTTAGATTTTCTTCATGCAAATCTATGTTGAAGGTAGTAAACTATAAGAAAGGGAACATGTTGGTGTTGCCTCCTTAGTTCACATTTGACATGACAAATGGGAAGGTTGGGATAACTTCACAATGATGCCTATGGATGACTTTGAAGTGATCCTTGGGAAAGATTTCCTCAGGAAGATGCATTTTGTCCTCATGTCATGTATGGAAAAGATGGTTATACATCGTGAAAATAAGTATTAGGTTGTGAAAACAACCGCAAGGAAGTTTGGTGAAAGGTGCAGCTTGTGTCTACATTGAGTATGAAGTGTCAATTTTTACATGCAACTCTATGTGACTAATTTTATATATGAAAACTGCTTCCTAGTGGTCTAACAATAAAACCCTAGGTATTATAACTGAACAACTTTACACTGAAATTATTGACTAAAAATATATGCAGTGGAAACAAAAATATCAGAGATGAATCATCAATACACATGAGACACAATTTTTAGTTCTGTAATATTATTATCATCAGAAATCCTGAGGGAAAAACAAACCCTCCTTGCCAATACAATATCACCAAAGTCTAAGGACAACCTTTCCCTCCAAAGTCACCAAAGACTAATAAAAACCTTGTTCTCCAATAATTATACAAATCACAAAACCAAACCTCAATAATATTACAGAAATCTCGTATATCCATGAATGTGATGTAGACCAAATGTGTGGCATGTTGACGTCACCTGTACACCTGTATAGATCTGTACCTTCCCAGAAAATTATATATGTGATTCACCTTACTGGAAACCCATGTACATACTTTTTTTTCTCTACTACAAACCACATATACCCTATATGTGATCCGTCCTTTAGCAACCCATGTATATACATGCTTCATCCTCCTATAAACCACATATTGTACGAAAAATTATCTCCACACATGTGACCTTCTTCATTTCTCTCTTTAGGGGCATATTAACCACCTTGCAGACTTTCCCTTTGATGAGATCACCAATCCTCCTTGACACAAGTATAGACTCATTTATGCCAACTCCATCATTCCGCAATAATCATCTAATTTCACAATGACATCTCTCCTTTATATAGGAGTCCAATGAGTGAGTTTAGGAGCCCTTCTTAAAATAAACAATTAATTAGAATATTTTAATCCTTTTTGTGGGTTTGGCACCCCCACACAAACCTACAAATCCCATCAAATTTTCGATGAGGCCCTAGCCTCCTTTCTAGGCCGATTTTACTGAAATGAAAGTCAAAACTAGTGCCAATGAAAATTCCTGCATGCCTGACACCTTGGCCTCTAGAGGGAATACCTCCCAAAGCCACAAAAATAAACACTCCCTATTAGTGAGGGAGGTATTCCATCCTCCAACATATGGATTCACCACCATCGCACATAGTAGATACAATAATGAATCTACCACCTCATCTGTAATCCAAAAGTCCAAACTGGCTACTCCCTCTGTCATTGTGGAAAATGGGTCTGTGAACTCTGTCACTAGAATTCGTCTTTCTATCAAGTTTGTTTGAATGGTTGAATCCTAGATCACTTGAGAAAAATCATTCTTATTGGTTGCATCCTCAATCACTGATGAAAAATCAGTCTAACTGGTCGCATCCTAGGTCACTGAGGAAAATCCTGCTATCCAATATTCCTCACTGGCTACTCCCTTTGTGACAGAAGAAAATCCATTTCATGACTGGTTTCTTCCCCTATCACTATAGAAAAACCTGTTCAATAAACATAATCCTCCATGGAAGGTACACAACTCTCATAAGCCTCCTTCTTCTAAATCTCTTGTTTGAACTCCTCAACCCATGAAACTTGTCTACCAATCCTGGGAGATGTATCCCTCCCATATAAACCTAAGGGGGAAATCCATCTGGATGACCATCTCTCCCTCTGAGTCAAATGACTCTCCATGAGATCAGGCTCACTTTAAGACCACATGCTCCTTCTGAAACCTGACTCTCTCTAAGTCTGCACAAACTCTTAGGCCATATGCACTCTGTCCACTATCCTCTTTATAGTCCATGAAGGATACTCCTCCCTTATGGATCTTGAGGGTTGCCTCCCTATGAACTCTAGATCCTTTTGAGCCAATATTGCTGGTGAGGTCACCTACCTCACCACTCATGGATCTACCTACTCCCTCTAAACATGTTCTACTTGTGGGGTCGCATGCCTCACCACTAGTGGAGCCACCTGCTCCTCCTCATCTATCTCTATGCTCTTGTTGGCCACAACACTCATAGGCTTTCCCCTCAACCTATATAATTTTCCCTCCCTAACTCCAAGAACTGATGTTGATATGAAGCTAGACCATCTGTGCACAAACAATACCTGTCCATCTTGAAACAATACATGACATCCCTTCCTCTCAAACTCCGAGAATGACAGGAAAATCCTCTTGAGTTATGGCACCCACAACACATTTGACACCCTTAATATCTCTCCTAACTCCAATAGAAATGATACTATATCAGTTCCTTGTACTGAATGATTGGCTCCCATACCAAGCTCCACACATAAGTCTGAGCTAGTCTACGTGAGAGTGTCAAACAACTTTCATGCACCTGTCATATAGAAAGATTCTCTATTATCCACCAAACATGTTTCCCTACTGGAAAATGTGTGTGAAAGGGCAGAGACCAACAATATCTCTCTATGGAACCTATTTGCAACCTCATCAACCTTCGATGTTGATGTATTCTACATTCTTCCTCTTCCCCTTCGATGTGGACACTATGAAGCATAGTTCCAAAAATTATGAGACTCAAAACATTTGATCTTACTAATATCCTTCTTCCATATCGGCTCTGGAGATATGTCCTTCTCAAGAGAAGTGATGGAGCCCCCCTACCTTAGCAGGGTCTGCTGACCTCTCGGTCACTGGATCTTCACTAAACTGAGCTGGATTAGCTCTTCCAGGTCCCTAATGGAACCTCTACTAAACAAATCCATAGGTCCTATGTGAACTGCATCCACACGAATAGGCATTGGTTGTGAGTTCCCTCCACACAACCACTGGATGTGACCGCACGCCTCTCAAAAGTCGTTTCGTGATTTCGTGTATCAAGTGTTTTGTACGTGAGTCACCCTGACTCTCCCGACCTCTGAAATTCCGATAGGGTCTTAGAAATTGCTAGCTCCTCCCTTATCCTTCTCCACATGACTACTACCCGTGCCCATAAGACAAATCAAAAGGCGTGTCATGAAATCCCGTATTGGACCTTTGTGTGTGAGTCACCTCGACCCTCCCGATCTCCGAAATTCCAACAGGGCTTAGCACTTGCTAGCTCCTCCTTTCATATGACCTCCGACTATGACCCAGGGTTCAAACTCAAGCACTTATCAGGATTTCTCATTTCGTGAAGTTGGGGGATCACACACCTCTCTTCTCCCGATGTTCAATTCCTCGATATCTCCCTGGGAAAATCAACGATCCATGCTTCTTCCTCGATCGATGGCTATGATGAAATCGCGAAATCGGGTTCGCGAATACTTATGACTCTACCCTTTGAAAATCCCAAGTTAAGAATAAGCGAAATGATGATCTCTCACCATGTGTCCTCTGAATCTAACGACCCAAATCTTATTCTGGGACTTCGGGTCTCCGTGCTCTGGCGTTTTTAGTTCTCAAAATGAAAACTTACTTCATATTTTCCCATAGTATGAGATCTACTGACAAGTGTCTCCTCACAGATCAATGACTCACAACCCTTCAGTTGTCCGTGCTCCAGGTATTTCAAGTCTCAACTTGACTCCTTGTGTGCCCGTGATATCTGACAGCTCACACTTGATCAATCAGACAACTAATATCCCACCTCAGTTTTTCAACACTCTGGGCTTTAGAAATATGAAGTTTCAAGTCACTCTCCCTTCTGAGCTTCCAACAACCAACGACTGTGATTCCTCCTGGTAATCTAATGCTTGGTCTTCACCTCGAGTGATCTGATGGCTCAGATCTATCCCACTGATCGAATGGTCAAAATTCTATTATGGGTCTATGGACTCCAGAAATCTCAAGTTTCAAACTCAATATCCTCTCTCCTCTGTACTCAAAGTGATAAGGTTCACGCACTTCTTCTAATCCGACGATTGTTGATCTTCTTGCCCGTGATTCGACAATCACAGTCATTCTTTCTTCTGAGCTTCTGATATCTCTCCTCCTTGGAAGATTTTTCAACCTTCAAAGGTTCCAAATGTTTGTTCCCTGACGAATCCACCTCTGGGACCTCTTCAACACTCATGAAAAGTGTTATCTCTTCTGATATTCTATCCTTAAAAGGATTTCAATCTCCCATGCACACTTTGCATTCTTGGAATTTTGAATAACTCAGTTCGAACGATTTTCTTGAAAAGAAAATGCTTCTCGCCCACCTGGTGTTCTTCTGCACTGGTTCTTCGAAGCTTGTTGGCCTCTTGACATTGTGCACACCTTGCACCTAGTCTGAGTTTCTCTGATTCTCTCTGAACTTATCTGAGTCAATCCGAGACTCAATTGACGCACTCCTTGCGTTCGAGATGCACACCTTGCATACAAGTATCAAAAGATAAACGATTGAAACTCAACCATCTTCGTCACAAACTCATACAGTCAATCTCTTTCAAACAATCATAAATGAACGAAGTAATAAATCATACAGACAATAACATTCATTCAACCACACATGAAATGAACACACTCCAAGGATTTGGGACAATTTCTGTCTGTTCTATTCATTCATAAAAAAACAAAATACATAGTGTTTTCTGCTACTCTACTCTGCTCTACTGATCTCTCTATTCTGTCTATTTGTTGTATATGTTACAATAAAATAATGAAAAAATATCTAAGGGATGCTCCACGAGCTCTCTCGTCCTGTTCTGAAATCTATCATTTCAAATTCAAATCTATTACCTACTTTGTCCTATTATAATAACTACTAGTTATTGCCAGATAGAGTTGACACTCCATATCTGAAATTTCTTACAGTCCTTCTAGACTTTACAAACAAGTTACATTTTAAAATGTTGTATTCAAAAATATCTCAACAACCGATTAAATTATCAGTTAAATGCTTGATTTGAAACTATGTCATTGTTGAGATGTCATTCTTCTGCCTCCATGCGTGCATTGTTGACTTTTTAGGCAATGATCCTGCATCATACTCCTCTGGTTACAAAAATTCCATGGACTCCTGTCCATGAGCTCCTGCACTATTTTTCCATGCTTCAAAATATCAGGTTCTGTGACCCAACTTGCATATTCCATTGGATTATCTTTCCACTTCACTAAGTACTCGTGATATGTCTTCCTCCTGGTTTTCTTTCCACCTCTCTGTTCAATAATTTTCTCCATCTGATGTTTTTCTGCTGTGGGTAATTTCACTTCCCACTGAATTTATTTCTGATCATCTCATTCTCTTTCTTTATCTTTCCTGTAAGGATACAGGTCTGCAACATTGAATATCGGTGATATCCCAACATTTTCTGGCAACTCAATCTCATAACCATTGGCTGCGAATTTTCTGAGAATCCTGCATGCTCTTATCTTTTTCATCTTTAACTTGTTGTATGTTCCCCTTGGGAATATCTCTTTTCTCAAATGAGCTAAAAATTTATCTCCAACTTTGAATTGAACTTCTCTTCTCTTTTGATCAACTCTCCTCTTGTATTTCTGATTGCTATCCTGTAGCTACTCTCTGACTCTTTCATGGAGTTTCTGCATTTATGTTGCAAAATCCTCTACTCCAGCACTTCTAAACTCATCTTGATTCAAATATCTCAACTCTGTAATACCTCTTGGTCGTATACCATACACAATTTCAAATGGACCTTTTTCTATGCTCCTGTTCACTGAATTGTTGAATGCAAATTCTGCTTGTGCCAAAATTTGATCCCATTGTCGACCTTGCTTAGTGACTAAACTTCTCAACAAGTTTCCAAGACTCTTGTTTACTAATTCAGTCTGTCCATCTGTCTGAGGGTGATATGTTTAACTAAAGGATAAGTCCGTTCCCAACCTCTTTCATAGAGTCCTCCAAAAGTGTCCTACAAATTTGGTGTCTCTGTCTCAAAATATGCTCCTTGGAAATCCATGTAGTCCCATGACTTCTTTGAAAAAAAAATTGGTGATGTGTGTGGCATTGCTTGTCTTCTGGCATGGTATGAAATGTGCCATTTTTGAAAATATGTCCACCACAACAAATATGGAATCGATCTCTTTTTTATTTTTAGGCAATCCCAAAACAAAATCCATACTAATTGCATCCCATGGCCTTTATGGAATTGGTAATGGCTGATACAAACCAATGTTTCGTTGTCTTCCTTTTGCATACTGACAAATTATGCATTTGTTCACAAAATTTTTCACTTCTGCTCTCATGCTCGACCAATAATACAAATTATTCAACTATGAAAATGTCTTATTGTGACCAAAGTGTCCAGCTAAACCTCCACTGTGTTTCTCTTTCAGTAGGTTGTCTCTCATTGAGCACTTCGGAATGCATAATTGGCTCCCTTTGAATAGTAATCCATCCTGGATCAAATATTCAGTCCTTGGGCTTCTGTCTCCCAATAAAGGATACTTTCATGCCTCGTAAGATTCTTTGAAATCTGCATCTTCTTTATACATCTCCTTGAGGTGTTCGAACCCCAAGGTCTCCACCTAGAATTCCTGTACAATCAAACTCCTTCTTCTCAAAGCATCTGCAACTTTGTTAGCAGTTCCAACAATGTGTTTGATAACAAAAGTAAAATTTTGCATAAATTCTACCCATTTTGTGTGTCTCTAATTCAACTTTTCTTGCCTAGTAATAAACTGCAAAGCATGATTATCACTGTACAAGACAAATTCTTTAGGATTTAGACAATGTCTCCATTTTTTCAAAGATTGAATCACTGCATAAAATTCCTTGTCATACATGGAATACTTTTCCTTGGAATACTTTTCCTTGGAATACATGGAATATTTCAGTTTCTCACTAAAATAAGCAGCTAGCCTATTGTCTTGAATCAAGATTTCTCCAATAGCTAATCCACTTCCATTGCATCTCACCTGAAATGTTTTTCCAAAATCTACCAAGACCAGAATTGGTTGCTCTGTGATTTTCTCCTTCAACACTTTGAAACTTCTTTCAGCTTCCTCTGTCCAATTGAAGGACTAGTGTTTATTCTTCACAGTGTCCAACATGGGTGCACATATGCCACTAAAATTTCTGATGAATTTTCTATAAAATCTTTCTAACCTATAAAAACTTCTTACCTCAAATATGTTGCTCGGTGAAAACTATTCTCTGATCGCTCTCACTTTTTTTGGGTCCATCCTCAATTCATTTGAAGAGATCACGAAACCCAAATATATGAGCTCCTTCTTCATAAAAGAACTCTTCTTCAAATTTATCGACAATTTCTCTTGCTACAACCTTTCCATCACTGATGTAAAATGTATTAAGTGTTCCTCCTTTGTCTTGCTGAAGATTAGTATGCCATCCATATATACTACGACAAATTTTCCTATGAAGTCTTTCACCACTTCATTCATTAACCTCATAAATGTGTTTGGTGCATTTTTCAACCCAAATGACATGACCAACCATTCAAACAATCCTTCATTTGTCTTGAATGATGTTTTCCATCCATCTCCCTCTCTAGCTCGCATTTGATGATATCCGCTCTTCAAGTCTATCTTGGAAAAATAACTTTCCCCACTCAAATAGTCCATCAAATCATCCATCCTCAGTAAAGGAAATATGTATCTAATGGTTATCTTGTTTATGGCTTGGGAATTTGTACACATCCTCCATTCTCCATCTTTCTTTGGGCTTAATAAAGTCGGTATTGCACATGGGCTTAGGCTTTCCCTGACTAAACCTTTATTCAACAACTCCTGGAATTGATTTTTGACTTCCTCATTCTCTCTAGGCATCAACTTATAAGCTGCTTTGTTTGGTAAAATAGCTCTCGGAATAAGGTAAATATGATGGATTATACTCTTGATGGGTGGTAATGAGTGTGGTAACTCATCCACGACTATATCAGCAAAGTTTTCTAATAGTTCTTGGATCTCTATAGGTAAGTCTTCTACAAAATTATTCGTAAGGATAAATCTAGGCTTCCTCACTACAACAGACTGCATTTCTTTCTCCTTTTTGACTTCATTCAAGAGCTCCTTCCAACTCATGAGAAGTATTCTTGAACTAGCTTCTGTCTTTTTCTCTTTGTCTTTTATGGGCAACAACATATGTGTTCTACTATTCTTTTCTAGGGTATAGGCATTCTTCATTCCATCATGAATAACCTTTCGGTCATATTGCCATGGCCTCCCCAATAAAATATGACAGAAATCCATAGGAATTACATCACACAATATTTCATCCCTATAACCTCCTATTTTGAATTCAACTTGGCATTGTTGACTTACCATTACTTGATGTAATTTCTGCAACCACGATACCTTGTATGGCTTTGGATGTGCAGTTGTCTTCAATTCCATCTTCTCCACCATCTCTGTGGATACTATATTTTCAGTGCTCCCACTATCTATGATCACCTTGCAAACTCTGTATTTTGACTTGCAAGCAGTTCTGAATAGGCTTGTTCATTGAACTGGTTCCTCTGGTCCCTTTTCCGGTTTAAGAAGAATTTTCCTCATCATGAGGTTTCTTCCTCCTTCTACTGCTTCTTCTTCCACATGTTTTTGTGCTTCAGAAATGTGTTCTTCTCTACCTTCTCTTTTTATGTCGGGACATTCCCAAGATTTGTGTCCTTCTTTTCCACAAGTATAGCATTTAACTGCACCTCACCTGGCTCTTCCTCTTCCTCTACCTATGGAAAAAGAACTTCTTCCGCCATATTGTCCTTCTTTAGAAATTCCACCCTTCTCATGGTGACTATGATGTTTGTCAACTTCAGGCTTCAAATTCTGGAACTTCTCTCTACTGGTTCCCTTGCCTCTGCTTGAATTTCCTCCTTTTCTTCGTTGGCTTTGCTTACTGGCCAATTTTTCCTCAGCTTTCAAGGATTCTTGATAGGCATCCTCAACTTTACTGACAGACATCATGTTGATCTCCTCTTGTATTTCATATCTCAGCCTATTGATATATCTGACTGTCTTCTCATCTTCATTCTCTTTTTGTCCAGCCCTGATGTTCAGTTGGTAAAATTCTTCAGTGTACTCCTTCATTGATAAACCCCTCTATTTTAGGTTCTGCAATATTCTGTAAAGATTGATTTGGTAATACTTCAGGATAAATTTTTCTTTCAACTTAGCTACCATCCTATCCCAATTTTTAATTTTCTACTTACCATTTCTCTTGCATTCGTCTTGCATTTCATCCCACCATAATGTTGCATGGCCTTTCAGTCCCTTCACTACATGCTTCACCATCTTGTATTCTTCAATATCATCGTAATCAAAGTATTTTTCCATAGCACGTACCCAATCTAACAATTCTTCAACTTCTAAATTTCCTTCGTACATAGGTACCTATATCCTTGCTCTGACTCCTATCAAATTTTATCAAGTGTTCTTGTGCAACATCCTCTGCTACATTTTCCTCGCCCTCTGCTTCTTCTTTTCTCTCTTCTTCCTTGACATCACTAGCGTCTAGTGCTCTTCTCTGTGTTGTATCCATGGAATCCAGTCTCATTCTGAGTCACCTCATTTATTCTTCCATTTATGCATTCACTCTACGCCTTTTGGGTGGCATGATTTCACTGCGTCACCTAAAACAAAAATTGAAAATTTCTTTGATACCACAAATGATACCAAATTTCCTCCTTTCTCCTTTTGTCTTTTGTCTGCAAACAAACTCAAAATCAGCTCTAATACCACCTGATGCAGCCCCCCTACCTCAGCAGGGTCTGCCAACCTCCCGGTCACTAGATCTTCACTAAACTGAGTTGGATTAGCTCTTTCAGGTCCCTGCTGGAACCTCTACTAAAAAAATCCACAGGTCCTCTATGAATTTCACCCACGCGAACAGGCACTGGACACGAGTTCACTCCACGCAACCACCGGCTATGACCGCATGCCTATCAAAAGGCGTTTCACGATTTTGTGTATCAGGTGTTTTGTACACGAGTCACCTTGACTCTCCTGACCTCTGAAATTCTGACAGGGGCTTAGCACTTGCTAGCTCCTCCCTTATCCTTCTCCACGTGACCACAAGAAAAATCAAAAGGCGCGTCGTGAAATCCCGTATCAGACCTTTGCATGTGAGTCACCTAGACCCTCCCGATCTCTGAAATTATGACAGGGATTAGCACTTTCTAGCTCCTCCCTCCATATGACCTCCGGCTGTGACCTGTGGTTCAACTGTTACAGGTATGAACTAACTGAGAGGGGGGGGGTGAATCAGTTAGTGTAGATTATTAACGATTTACTCTCATTTTTCACTTTGAATCATTAATCTTA
>SNQJ01S0037199.1:11580-24197 GCA_010110895.2 Picea sitchensis
AGTTGCATGTTTATAATGGAAAGACTACGTATGGCTTATGTTTTCATAAATCGCTATTTATATGCATACTAATCTAATTCAGACTTCACATTTGGTTCTCGAGAGAGAGAGATACTCTCATCTACCTCAGATAGTACCCTGAGTAAACCTCCCCATAGAGATACCCTCCTTGAAAAGACCATCAAGAACCTGGAAAAAGGATGTGAAGGCGCAAGGCCTTAGTAACCCTGCAAGAGGAGGAACGATCCTCTTGAAATCCTAAGATGGTTGTGTAGGGATAAGTATCGTTTGATGGGCGAGATCCTGTCGGAAGATCTACGGTAATTCACGGCCGTTAGATTGGAAGGAGAAGAGGGGGCGTTAAATGACTCAACCCCTTTCCTCTATTTCCACGAGTAGCGTTAAAGGCATAGCTCAGGAAAGGTAGTGCAGTTATGCATAGGCTCCTTGTAAAGCAAGTAGAGACCAAGACCCACTCAAGTCCTAGACTTGACGAAGGAGAGCAATATATATGTTGAAGACTCTCTTAAGAGTCAAACCCAGGAGAAAGAGCGCAAAGCTTCCAAGTCCCTCATAGTTGACGAAGCTCAGGACAAATAGCACCTGGTTAGATGCACAGACCCTGTAGGAATTCACAGAAGTCGAGGAAATATTTCACGGCTTCAGAGTAGAGAAGCCCGGGAGGTATAGTGTCATTTTGTGCATGGAGCCATAGCTACGAAGGTCGCAGAGGAAAAGCAAAGGTCGAAACCTTTGATACTTAAGAAATCTTCCAAGGAGAAGAAAGAGAAGTGCATGCTCAAGGAAGAGCTACAACTGCCGTTAGATTAGCTGGAGCAAAATAGATCTGGGTCGTTGAAAATGTACGTCCAGACGTGCGCAGAAGAGAGAAGAAACGGACCACAGAGACACTTCAAGATAGAAGAGGCGAACAACCGATAACCGTTGGATCTTGTAGAGTTGCAAGGCGGTTACGGTTGGGTGCTCCAATTCGTGAGTGGCAAAGTCGTGAGAGGATCAGGACCATCCATCCGAGGAGGATAGGTGGCAGAGATCCAGGGATCTCACGACCTTGTAGGTTCGCAAGGTAAGAGCCCAAAGGTTGGGTGCTCCAAGTCGCGAGTGGCGAAGTCGCAAGAGATTAGGACCATCCATTCGAGGAGGACAGGTGGCAGAGATCCAGGGATCTCGCGACCTCGTAGGTTCGCAAGGTAAGAGCCCAAAGGTTGGGTGCTCCAAGTCCCGAGTGGCGAAGTAGCGAGAGGATTAGGACCGTCCATCCGAGGAGGACAGGTGGCAGAGATCTAGGGATCTCGCGAACTCGTAGGTTCGCAAGGTAAGAGCCCAAAGGTTGGGTGCTCCAAGTCGCGAGTGGCGAAGTCGCGAGAGGATCAGGATTGTCCATCCGAGGAGGACAGGTGGTAGAGATCCAAGGATCTCGCGAACTCGGAAGTTCGCAAGGTAAGAGCCCAAAGGTTGGGTGCTCCAAGTCGCGAGTGGTGAACTCGCAAGGAGTGGAGATAACTGTTGGATCTAGAGAACGGGAGGACCGTTGGATTAGGAACCCCATTGTCTATTGCGCGTTCGGGGGTTCGTAGGTTGAAAGGAGTCATTTACGTCTTCACGAGTAGCGAAGTGTCGAGAGCCGAGCACGAGAGAACATGTGGCAGAACTTCAAGGTGGGGCCCACGTGATTGACGGGTGGACACGTGTCGCCTGGATAAGGGAGTCAACATTATGTTGACTTCTCGCGTCTCAGAGGTTCGTGAGGAAGGAGAACGAAGGCTCGACGCCCCAACTCATGAGGTGGCGAGATGCGAGAAGCGAAAAGGAAGTCAACTATCGCCTTTTGGGGTTTATCAGAGTCAAAAAACTCGACACTCTGGTAGCGCCGAGTTCGCGAAGAGAGAAAGGACGCCATACTGTTTAGGCATGTGGCCATAACCATCGATCAGATGAGTACGGTTAAGGGATGGCAGGGCCTGTATCAGGTCCCGTAGGGACTCGAGGAATTCCATTCTTCGGAGAAAAGAAGAAAAGGGGCAAAAAGTTTTAATTTCTGTAGTGGGTGTGTGACACTAAACCTCAATGACTGGGAAGGAGGTGTTTTGGGATAAATTATTTATAAACAATATGATCTCATATGAAAGTTTAATTATTGGGGGTGACCTAAAGTTCATGGTGAACAAGGATGAAGTTTGGGGCATTCTAGGGCGAGAGGGAAAATTGTCAAATTACTTTCTAGAGAAAATTGAAACTTGGAGGCTAGTCAATGTGGAACCAAATGAATTGAGACCGACCTCATATAACAATCAAGGTGGGGATGATGGCATACACAATTTCCTTGATATATTTTTAGTCAATTAAATTCTACTACAGGCAATGGGAAATTATCGCTCATGAGTGGGTCCAATTCGTTGATCAGATCATTGACTCGTTTTTATGGAACTTGGTCACTCGTAAGGGAATCCAGGATCGCCCTTCAAATATACTTATAGTTGGGATAGCATTGAGGAATTTAAAAAATTGGTATACTCTTCTTGGACCCCCTTCCATTTTGACAGAGGGTTATCAACCAATGAGAATTTTATTCAGAACCTTCAGTCATTAAAAAAGGAGGCCTTGACATGGGCCAAGAAGCACATGAAATCAAATGCAATTGAATTAAACTTGGTCGAAAAGGAACTAGATGAGATCTATGCATTGGCGATAGGGAACGCGTCGGTGTCCACAGATGTCAATGACCGATGCAAATATTTAGAATCCACATGACCTTCTATACTTCTCGAGAACAAACAAACTTGGTGTCTCAAGAGTATAGCAATTTGGCTAGAAGTAGGAGACCAAAACTCGAAATTCTTTCATAAGCTCACAAACCACCGAAAAAATTTCAACTCTATTTGGGAACTAGAGGACACCCTTGGAACAAGAAAAGGGGTTTTGTTGAGTTAGTTGACCTAGGGTTGGCTCACTTCAAAGGCCTGTTTGTAGAGTATAATAATGAAAAGGTTGGAGTCATGCTAAAAATATTAGCGTTGTTCCCGAGGATAGTCGACCAGGCCAACAATCGAGATTTCATCAAAGAAATTACTAAAGAGGAGCTTAGTGGTGTCATGGAGTCCTTTAAAAAGAAAAAGAGTCCAGGTCTCGATGGTTGGACAACTAAATTTTATAGGGATTTTTTTTATTGTGTGGGGGAGGACCTACTTGGAGCTATGGAAGAAATCATAACAGAGGGAAACCTAAAATTAAGCATTAATTCCACCTTCTTGGCATTGATTATGAAGTCGGATTATACCTCTTCTTTTGATGACTTTCGACCCATTGTGCTCTATAACTTTCTGTATACAATTCATTCCAAGATCATAGCAATGAGACTCAAGCCCTTGCTATCAAACTAATATCTCAAGAACAATTTGGTTTTTTGAAAGGCAAGCTCATTCACAAAGCTATTGGAGCAGCACAAGAAGTCATCCATACCATCAAAACTCAAAGGAAAGAGGTGTTGGTTTTTAAAATTGATTTATCATAAGATTTTGATAGAGTTTCTTTGTTGTATCTTCGACTCTTATTGTTGTATATTGGGTTCGAGTTGCAGATCGTTAAGTGGATCATGGCATCTGTAACTTCAACACCCTTTGCAATTATAATTAATGGTTCAAGTTCCTCCTTCTTCAGAGCTAGTCAGGGGCTCCGATAAGGCTTCCATTTACCTCCCTACCTATTCCTTTTGGTAATGGAAGGACTTAATCGAGCTCTGACTAAAGCAATAAGGACGCAGTCCTTCTAGGGTGTAAATTTTGGGACTTTGATTAGACTCACTCATCTTTTTTGTTGTTGATGATGTATTATTTTTTTGTCGATGTACTGCTGCAAATTATCTGGTATTAAACAATATTCCAATTATGTTTAGTTCAACAATGGGGATGTTCGTAAATGAAAGGAAAACATCCATATCTCTATCTATTGTCAAGGAAGAGAATTCAGAATTGTTCTCCTTGTTTCCATACGAGCTCAAAGAGAATGACGACGATTTAAAATATCTTGGATTTTCCATCAAGCCAAATAAATATGGGGTTGCAGATTGGTCATGGTTTGTCTCAAAAGTGGAGTGCAAAGTGAATCTATGGTGTAATCGTTATATTTCTAGGGAGGTATATTAGTACTTATCAAATCAATATTGGAGGTGATTTCTATCATCTGACATCTCTTGACTTTGATCTCAAAAGGAATCCTTACCGAAATCCAAGAAATCTGCTTCAATTACCTTTGGAAATGTAGCTTGGAATACAAAGGGTCGAATCTTGCAAACTAGAAAAGCATCAAAACCCAAAGCTTTGGGTGGATGGGGATTAAAGGACACAGTTATGTTTGGACAGGCGTTGGAAGATAGGTCTTTATGGGTTTTCTTGATGCAAGAGTGTCTCTAGTGTCATATTCTAATTTGCAAATGCATTGCCCCCGATCACAGTAGTGGATTAGATCCTCCAAAGAAACAAGCTCATTCCAAATGATTCAACATGATGGAGGGCGTTATCGCATGCATTTCTAGTGATTGGCAAGTACCTAGCTTGGAAGGTCGACAATGGAACACATGTGAGAATATGATCAAATGCAATTGTCGGATGTGGAGAAAGAGTGCTTTTAGCAAAAGATTTAAAAATCACCTTACATTTGAAAGGATTTTGTACTCTTAACCAGGTTGCTAATATGGAGATGTCAAACATTTGGGCCCGTAACTATTTATTTGCCATGGATTTGGATTTAGAGCACACTTGGACACAAGATTGGTCTTGTTTCACTTCATAATTACAAAGAGTGCACATCCACTTGTAGGATATTAATGAATAACTAGTTTGGGTTTTCCATGTCTTGTGGGCAATATTCAACAAAATTGGGATATCATTCATTGATGAATCGAGGGGCTGAAAACATCCACTAGTGGTATATTCATCTTTGGAAGATCAAAGGGCCTCCAAAGGCAGTCCTATTTTTCTGTCTAATACTCAAAGGAAGGGTCCTCTCATGGCATCGACTACAAAAATGCGGTCAACAAGGGTCGGGGATCTGGTACCATTTTAAAAACACTAAGGAAACTAACATACATCTTTTCTTGGAATGCGACTTTGCTAGGAAAGTTTAGAAATAAGTGGAGGAAAACTTGGGGACCCCAAATCTATGGTCTAAGGATAATATTCAAGGGTGCTTTAAATGTTTCTTTTCGAACCCAAGGCTGCACTTGTGGAAGGTGCTCCCCATAGTAGTTTCTTGGGGTCTATGGCTGACTCGGAACACTAGCCTTTTTTAGAACAAATCGTTTCCTTCTATCAAAGTCTCACAAAAGGTGCTTAAGCTGCTTTAGTTTTATAAGGCCACACCTACTCCAAAAGTCACCAGATTTTTTGAACCTCTATCTATTAATAAGAACAAACCCTGGGGGTTCTATTAAGTTTTAGCGTTGTTATTAGATTATTTCCAAATTACATGAGCATTCAATGCATTTCCAAAACAACATCATAAAGAGGATCACTAAAAGAAACACAATCACAAGGTATGCAACATTTTATCCTAGGAAACCCTCATGGGGGAAAAAACCCAGCAAAAACTTCCTCAATAATACATTGGCAATACAATGCCAAGACTAAGACCAAAATATCAAGAATAAACTAAGACTGAGCAGCGCCTCTCTTCTCCATCCTCCTACAACTGCAACTATATTCAAGATATGCACATTGGATGAGTGAGTGTGAGAGTGAACAAGTGAGGCACCATCCTCACATATAAATACTAGTTGAGGAGGCGCTAGGGTTATGTCTCTTCACTTAGTAGGGTCGACTTCTTCTAGAACTAGTTAAAACCACTTTATAAACACTAGGGGCCGACTTTACAAATACCACCATACAAATATGGTTTGACCAATCCAAAAAAGGGGATTCGATCTTATACAAGGCCTGACATGATCAATCCGCAAAAGGGGATTTGATCTATAAGATAATAACTCAAATATAATTAGAATATTCTTTGAAGTTACAATATTTCAACACTCCCCGTTAACGAGATGGGTATTCTACTGACATGACCGAAAACAACATCATCAAGAGAAGGAAAGGGAAGCATCATCATCAATATCTGGAACATTGACTGGCACATATATAAATCATCGGAAGTTTTTCTCATCATCAATATCATCATCGTTTACAGCATGGAGCTGGAGTAACATCATCATCATCATCAATAGCATGAAGCTTAAACATCAACATCAATAACACGAAGCTAAAACAAAATCATCATCAACACGAAGCTGGAACAACAACACGAAGTTGGTACAACATCATCAACAACACGAGGCTGGAACAAAAACATCATCATCATGTGGCAACAGAATGAGGCAAGTGTATCAACAACAACATTTGTGGTACTCTGATAGACCATCCTTATCGGACCTTCAAGATCTGCCCAGGAATCATAATATTCCCTGGGATATAAAATCCTAACAAGATACCACGTGGTACTCTGATAGATCATCCTTACCGGACCTTCGGGATTTTCCCAGGAATCATAAGATTCCCTAGGATATAAAATCCTAATGGAGCTACCACTACTGACCACAACTGATATATACATCCATAGGTACTCTGACAAACCGTCCTTACCAGACCTTCAGGATTTGCCTAGGGACGATCAATCCCCTAGGATATAAAATCCTAACGGAGCTACCCGTTGTTGTTCAAGATACCATAGTATCGTTGGCATCACTCCCCCTTTTGAGGGAGGTCATTTCAAACAACACCAACCTTGTCTCGAAAGTACTCAAACTTCACACGAGACAGAGATTTGGTCAACACATCTGCAACATGCTCATTTGTGCCAACATATTGGAGCTTTACAACTCCCCTCTGCACCATATCATGAATGTAGTGATATCAGATCTCTATGTGCTTCGACTTATCATGGAACACTGGGTTCTCTGTCATTTTTATACAACTCTGGTTATCACATAGAATCATGGTGGCTTCCATCTCCAGATCGCACAGACCTGTCAACAAATTCCAAAGACATGTGGTTGCACAACTGGCAGAACATGTTGTAATGTATTCCACTTCTGTCATGCTGAGAGCAATACTGGATTGCTTCCTACTTTTCCATGAAGTCATGGTTGATCCCAAACTGAAACAACATCTTGAAGTGTTATTTTTGTTTGAAGCACTTCCAGTCCAATTTGAATCACTATAACCATACAGTCTGAAGTCATGATCTCCAATATAACAGAAACCATAATCCAATGTACCCTTAAGGTATCTCATCACATGCTTTGAAGCTACAAGGTGAACACGTCTTGGCTCCACTAGATACTGACTCAAGGTATTCACAACAAAGCATATATCTAGCCTGGTATTCGTGAGATACATCTACGATTCAATAATTTGTCTGTATAGAGTAGCATCAACCAACTCTGACTAAGTATCAACCAGGAGCTTCAAATTCGCTTCCATGGGTGTGTTCATGGCTTTACATTCCAACATGTCAAATCTCTTCAGTATTTCAACCGCATACTTCCCTTGGTTAAGGAAGATCTTCTCTGGGCTCTGCCAAACTTCAATACCTAAGAAATAATGCATTGGACCTAGGTCTTTCATCTCAAACTCTGTAGCAAGCTTCTTATTGCAATCTGTGATGAGGTTTTCTTCTCCTGTCAAGAATAAATCATCCACATATAGTAGCAATATAATTGGCTCATCATTCATAACCTTGAAGTAAAGGTTATAATCAACTTTACTCTTGGCAAATCCCAAGCTTGTCAGGGAACTATCAATTCTGTCATACCAAGCTCTAGGAGCTTGCTTCAACCCGTACAGAGCTTTCTTCAACCTACAGACCTGAGCCTTTCTATCATCAACTTCAAACCCTTGTGGTTGTTCTATATACACTTCTTCTTCAATAACACCATTTAAGAAGGTTGTTTTCACTTCCATCTGGTGCAACTTCCACTTCATTTTAGTTGTAAGAGCTATGATGGTTCTGATAGAAGTGTATCTGGCTACAGGAGCAAATGTTTTTTCATAGTCAATACCTTCTTTTTGAGAAAAACCACGAGCCATAATCTTGCCTTATGTTTTTCAATACTTCTGTATGTTGCATGTTTTATTTTGTATATCCACTTGGAAGATACCACATCTTTGTTCTTTAGTCTAGGAAATACTTCCCATACATCATTCTTTATGATGGAATGGTATTCTTCTGTCATGGCGTCCGTCCATTCTTTCTTCTGAATGGCTTCTTCAAAGCAAGTAGGTTCATTTTCTATGAGATCACACATCAAGGCCATATAATTGGAGAATGGTTTAGGTTTCTTGCTTTGTCCCATGGCTCCTTTTGGGCACCATACTTCTCTGCATCTTGAATAAGTTATCTCACCCAAGTTGGATTTCTCTTGTGAGAGATCGTCATACGGGGAGGTTCTTGAGATTCTATCATATCATGATCTTCTGGAATCTCATCATCAGAGCTAACTGTAACTTCCTTCACGGGTTCTACAACTATGGGAGCTACAGGTTCTTCTTCATATACTTCTTCAAACTAACATTTTCTTGATCTTTTGAGTGTTGCATCTTCATCAAAGGTTACATCTCTGCTGATCTAAATATGATGGTAACCTAGCATGTAAATTTTGAAGGCCTTAGAGACTTCACAGTATCCAACAAATATTCCCTTCTTTCCTGAAGGATCCAACTTGGTTCTCTTTTCTTTTGGAATGTGTACAAATACTGGACAACCAAATATTTTTAGATGGCTTACTTTTGCCTTATTTCCGATGAACATTTCTTCAAGGGTTTTGAATCCAAGTGCACTATGGGATAATTTGTTTTGGACATACACTGTTGTTCTTGCTGCTTCAACCCATAAGTGCATTGGAAGATCTTGATCGTGAATCATAGTCTTTACTGCTTCCATAATTGTTCTATTCTTTCTTTCTAGTACACCATTTTTTTTAAGATTATAGGGAGTGGTGAGCTCCCTCTTAATCTCGACATCTCTGCAAAAGCTTCCAAATTCATTTGAAGTGTACTCTCCTTCATTGTATGACCTAAGTATTTTGATTTTCCTTTCAGAGAGGTTTTCTACCAAGGCTTTGAATTCCTTGAACTTTTCAAGTACTTCATCTTTTGATTTCAAGAAATAAACCCAAGTCTTACGAGAGTAATCATCAATAAAAGATACATAGTATACATACCAGCTTAGAGAGGCGAAACGCATACATCTGAGTGGACAAGTTCCAAGATTCCTTCTGCTTTACTGTCTCTCTTTGGAAAATGATTATTTATGTTCTTTCCTTGTACACATCCCTTACATACACCTTCATGATCAACCTTTAATTCTGGTAAACCTGTAACTACTTTGCTTACATATGGTAAGACTTTGTAGTTGATGTGAGCTAGTCTTCTATGCCAAAGTTCACAAGGAATTTCAGTAGAGTGAGTCAAGGCTACATCTGAGTGACCTTTTAACTTGTACAACCCACCTTCTTCTGTTCCAATAACAATTGCATCTTCTATAGTTTTTCCTTTAGGCCACATAAGAACTTCACCATCTATGAATGCAACCTTGAAACCTTTCTTATCTAGAGCTGAGATAGAAAGTAAGTTCTTTGTCAAACCTGGTACATAAAGTACATCATTCATTCTCATCGAAGTTCCTAAATCAGGTTTGTAGGTGGATTCTCTCATTCCTTTGATAGGGTATTGATAATCATCTCCAAGTGAAACTTTCTGGGAGAAGTCCTTTTCTGTAAGGCTAGAAAAAATGTCTTTCTGACCTGTCATGTACTTAGAGGCACCACTATCTATCAGCCAAGTATCCTCTCCAAATGTCACAGATCCTGAGAGGGTTGAAAACAAAACATAATCTTCAATCTCTTCTTTAGTCAACTTTTTGGGTGACTCATCATCTTCAACTGCATGGGCATGATGTATTTTGTTATTTCTCTTATTGTATTCTTCCCTTTTGGCAGGACAATTCTTAGCAATATGTCTCATCTTATCACAATGATAACATAGATAAGAGGATAAATCTTTTCCCTTTCTTTGACTCTTATGATATTTCTGGAATCTCTTTGGAGGGTGAGATTCTTTATGAAAGTGGGTCTCCTTTTGAAAATGAGACTTTTTTTTTCCTCTAGCATGAGCAACCAGGGCTTGATCTTCATCTCTTTATAGGACAACTTCTCAGTTGGCTACTCTTGCTTCTTGAACACATTCTTCCCATAAATTTTCAAATTGAAGTTTATTTTTTCTTGCACAAATAGTTTGGATGAATGCATACCAAGGTCTTGTGAGACCATTAAGAGTTGTCATTATAAATTCATTTTCATCCAGTTGTCTCCAATTGCCTCTAACTATTCATTGAATTGAGAAACCCTAGAAAAATAGTCTTGAAATGTTTCTCCTTTCTACATCTTTGTATTCTTAAGTTGGGTTCTCAAATTCATCTTTCGATTGATGTTTTTCCTTCATACATTATGGTTAGGGCATCAAACATATATTTTGGAGTATTCTTAGAAGACACTTGAGGGATCAAATGGTCTTTAATGGAATCTGCAATTATTCTTTTAGCCCTAATCATATCATTTTTGTACTTCTCTTTGGCTTCATCTTCTTCGGGTTTCAGTACATTTTCTTTTATGAATTTTGCAAGGTCATTCTCTTCAAGAATGAGTCCAATTATGTACTTCCAAGCACAAAAATGTCCCACACCTTCTAACTTCTCAACAAGTTTGGTGCTTGCAGACATCTTGACATGGAGATAGAAAAATGACCAAAACATAAAAGTGCTTAGAAAATGAATATGAACTTACCAAGAGATGCATTGGGCTGAGGCAAGTTGGCTAGAGCTGGCTGTTTCAAAAAATTTCAAGTTTTACCCCTTGAAACTTGACCTACGCAGATATGAACTGGTACTTCTGAAGGGCGCACTTCTCAAGATAGTTTTTGGTTAAAATTTTCTCTTCAGTAAAAAGCCATAATTTCCTTATACAACAACAATGATGTTTTTAGATACCCAATGAAAGGTGCTCTATTCAGTCAAGCTCTCAAATCATGTTAAGTTTTAGTGTTGTTATTAGATTATTTCCAAATTACATGAGCATTCAATGCATTTCCAAAACAACAGCATAAAGAGAATCACTGAAAGAAACACAATCACAAGGTACGAAACCTTTTATCCTAGGAAGCCCTCATGGCAAAAAAAACCCAGCAAAAACTTCCTCAATAATAGATTTTCAATACAATGCCAAGACTAAGACCAAAACACCAAGAATAAACTAAGACTGAGCATGCCCCTCTCTTCTCCTTCCTCCTGCAACTGCAACTGCCTTCAAGATATGCGCACTGGATGAGTGAGTGTGAGGGTGAACAAGTGAGGCACCATCCTCACATATAAATACTAGATAAGGCGCTAGGGTTATGTCTCTTCACTTAATAGGGATGACTTCTTCTAGAAGTAGTTAAAACCACTTTATAAACACTAGGAGCCAACTTTACAAATACCACCATACAAATATGGTTTGACCAATCCACAAAAGGGGATTTGATCTTATACAAGACCCGACATGATCAATCTGCAAAAGTGGATTTGATCTATAAGATAATAACTCAAATATAATTAGAATATTCTTCAAAGTTACAATATTTCAACAAGTTCTTCGACGAGGCTTGCCAGGAAATACAAAGACCTGTGGCTTAGGCATTTTAATATTTCTCTCACCTTCTCATTACTTTTATGGAAAAAACAATATTGGATCAAGCACCAACAATATGACCGAGTTATCTACACTCTATGCTCTACTAAAAATGGCAAACAAAGAGGTGAATGATATTCATATTTTTGGTGACTCAAAATTATGCATCGACTAGATGAAGGATGGAATTCAATTGTCCCACCTAGAGCTTCAATTGATTGGTCAGAAATTGAAAACTTTAGCCAGACAATTCAATGATATTCACTACACATATTTTCAAGAAACAAAACATGGAGACCAACTCTCTGCCTCTGTCAAAAGAGACATTTTTACTAAATTCTAATGTGATTCAATGGGAAGAATTTTCTAGAGGATGCTTGGTTTCCAAATTAGAAGAATCCTTCTTCTAATCTCATTAATACCTGACTTGTTGAGTTGTGAACCATCTATTGAACTTTTTGAACTTTTGTGATCCATCTATTGATGCCTTTTTGAACTTTTGTGATCCATCTATTGATGCCTTTTTGAACTTTTATGATCCTTTTATCATAAATAGATTAGAGAAGGATATTTTTGAATAGGTATGTAAACCCTTTAAAAAATCACCTTTTCAATATACATTCTATTTGCTTAATAGAAACTGCGAGAAAGAAAAAATAGGAAATGTATCAAAGTCAAATTTTTCCTTTGGAATTCCGTCTGTTTTGGGAAGAGGGAATCTTCCGACATCATCAGCACTCTGAAATTCTACAACATTTCTCACCCTTATCGCGACCAATAGTAATATAAAAGAAAGAACAATTGAGCTAAAATAAAGGCTATGTAATGGTCGATTCATCAATTATTTGGTCTTCATGTTGTATGAAATGGTGCATTGAGCACA